>JAMSGN010000267.1:0-19246 GCA_030462905.1 Jamesozyma gamospora
CCCAGGATCGAACTGGGGACGTTCTGCGTGTTAAGCAGATGCCATAACCGACTAGACCACGAAACCAAGGTTTTATATTTTTGCTCTAGGAATTAAATATGTTAACTGCCAATAAATATAATAATCAAACTACGGAACGATGACGCTAATCGGTCGATATGATAAAAATATGATGACTCTTAGTTGGGTAAATGTAAATTAAAAATAAAGAAGCTAAAGTGAACATCTGGAACAGAGATAAGCTAAGCCACACACCTGAATTATATTAATGAATGAACGAAGAATAAGGATGTCAAAAAACGACAGATTTTAGATATCATTGAAATATGTATCCTATTTTTATAAATATTTTATATATTATATTTAATCGCAACAGAAGTAGTATATTTTATTTAGTTTGGGTTTTAAAAGTTACCTATCTGCTTTAAGATTCTCTCATAAATTACAATATTTGTAAAATAGTGAATTGAATACCACATATATAGTTTTGACCCTAAATTAAAAAGTTAAATTTTGATATTTTATCATCAATTATGTATTATTATATTAAAGGATGAGACTTGCAAATCTTTTACTTAAATACTTACTTTGTATTAAAAAAAATTAAGCTTTTTTAATGACTACCTCAGACTATCATATTTTATACATGTTTAAGCAATTACTAGTTACAAATTTACATTATCTCATAGATTTGTTAATTTTCCACATTGTTTATTTCAATGGTAATATCTTTTTTGTTACTGTGTTACATAAAAAATACAAATAAAACATAAACTTAAAAAAAAAGTGCAAAATAAAAAGTGTCATTTATATTTAAGAGCACTTGAAATTCATCTCTTATTTATGTTCTTGATGTTTACAAGGATAATTGAGTTATAACGGGCTTATTAAGTATGATTACTTCTAATTGAACAAAAATGAAAATCACAACCTTTTCTTTTTTCTATATTTTCCTACCTAACAAAAAATAAATAATTTTTCTTGGAAGTTGATAAAACCATTCTATTCATGTTGTCGATTTGGTTTGTTTTACTTCTCAACTTGCCTTTTAATGTGTAAATGTTGAAGAAAATGCTTCTAACAAAAACCATATTAACTTGAGAACTTCAAAGTTTTTGAATAATTTTCAATACGTAATATTCAAAAAATCGAATAAAGATAGACATGTAAATGTTAATGAGAAGAAGTTCATGATTGAAAATTAAGCAAACGAAATTTTTTAGACTTGAATTTTTAAAAAGTTTTCGTTTACATTAATAATCGAAACATTATCAAACATGAATGGAAAAACAACAACAAAGTCTTGCATATTGTTTGATCATTTTTTAGTTTTTGTTTTAAAAAAAATAAAATTTTTAAAATATAATTACATTGTATTGATTTTCTAAATATTTTCTAACTACATATTACAAAAAAAAGTTGAATAAAATAAAAATGAATTGCTTCATAAATAAAAATATCAAATAATCTAATAGACTAAAATTCAAAAATTCATGTTAAGGTTGTTGTGACACATCTTGGACAATAGAAAGATAAATCAGTTTTAGTCTTTGTAAAAGTAGTAGTGGATAAACCAGTGCCCTGTCTCTCGGCTTTTGCAAAAACAAATAAGAAAATAGAAGCTAAGGTAATATGTAATTTAAATTTCATTTTAATGGGACAATAATGTTTTGATTATTATCATTTTCTGCTTAAAAACCTTTACCATTAGGAAATTTTTCACAATTATTTTTTCTTTATTCTTATATATTATCAGTCCTCGTTGTAAAAAAAAACCTTTAGTTGCATCTAAAAAGTATTTATGCGCAATTGTTTATTTTTTCAAAGGTAAATTTTTTTTGCTAAACCTCAATTAGTTATTTAATATAATGAAAAATTGAGGTGAAATCAATTTAACAGGTTCTTTTTTGTTCTGCTCTTGGCCCTTTATTTTTTTTGGTGTCACTTACGCAGTGCGTGTTTGTAATTACTTGTTATGGTAATTTGCGTTTGTCTGAAGCAAAGTCGTTTAACATATGGGAAATCACAAATCCATAGAATTACTCTAAAAACAAAAAAGTGTGAACTAAACTCTTGGTAATACAATAAACATCTAATCATAAATGGAAGAAATACTTCCTTTTAAGCAAAGTGATGTTTCTTCTGTTGATGATAATACTGTTCTTTAGAAGGACATTTTTTGTTCATATTTCGGGGTAATGATTTTTCAAATCACTAACTCAGCAATGGAAATTATAATCGAATAGAGGAGCAAACGAGTATATTTTCTACCTTAGAGAAAAAATACAGAACAAAAATAGTTGATTCAGCTAAGCAAGACTTCCAAAAAGAGTTGATTTAGTTTTTTATATAAAAAGAAAAATAACATGCCAAAGATATTTTGTTTAGCAGATGTTTGTATGTATCCTGTAGGCGGTGATAGCGTAAGTGGTTCTGATTTTGTCGCAGCTATTGAAAGAAAAATTATGGAGAGTAACTTGAAAAGTACTTTACATAGTTACGGAACTACAATTGAAGGTCCTTGGGATGAAGTTATGTTTCTCATCGGAGATCTGCATGAGTTTGCTCACGCAAATGGTCATATAAGAATACATTCGGATATCAGGGTAGGTACACGTACCGACAAACACCAAAGTGCTCAAGACAAAATTGATGTCGTTTTGAAAAAATTGGGTTCGAGTAGTTTGTAAAATGTGATAGATCTTTAAGTAAAAAAATAATGATACTATGTTTAACTATTTATTTGTAATCAAATTTCGTTTATGTTTTACTCACATGCTTTCCCATAAACATGCACCCGCACACCACACTAGCTGCGTTGTCTGATGCTGCAACAAACTTCAACAAAGAAAAAAGGGGAGTGAGTGACACTTGGAAGTATAAAAACGAAGAGTAAAACAATTCGATGCGATCTGAATACATGAAGTAATACATAAACACAGAACAATATCTACAATGAATTATTCAATTAAAGCGGACCAATCTATTCATGACGCATTGGCTAAACATGAAATTCTCAAAGATGTTTTCCCAAGTTTGAACAGTTACAACCCTGCAGGGACATTGTTAGTAGATTATCCTACAAAGGATACAACAGTTGCCTTTGGTAACACATTACCAACTGAAACTACTCAAGAAGAACCAAAAATATATTTTAAACCAAATGAAAATTTCAAGGTTAACCCAAAGACAGACAAATTTACTCTTGTTATGACTGATCCTGACGCCCCATCTCGTACCAATAAGAAATTTTCCGAGTATTGTCATTTTATTAAAACTAATATCACTTTTGATAATGCAGACGCAGGTTTCATCGAAAATGGTAATGTAGTTTTCCCATACATTGGTCCAGGTCCACCAAAAGGAACTGGTTTACATCGTTACATTTTTCTGTTATTCAAAAATAGTGAGAATGTTAAAGCATTAAGTACAATTAATGACAGACCAAATTGGGGTTATGGTATTCAAGGTGTTGGTGCAGAAAAATGGTCTTTAGAAAATAATTTCCAGTTGCTGGCAATTAATTTCTTTTTTGCAGAAAATAAGTAGTTTTACTTAAAGAACTAGTTTTTTTTACTATTTATAGTTTAATTTATTTTTTTCAAGACTAATATTATTATTTTTATGTATAATGTTTGGTTTTTCCATAAAATCACATGATTTTCTTGTAATTATTTTCAGTTTAACGAAAGGGGGGAAGGTCAACTAATTAACTATAAGTCTTGATGAATATACTCTGGCTAAATTTCGGTGAATCACATGTCTTGTAAAATCATCAAATTAATGGTGAAAATATAAAAAAAAGCTATAGATATTTCTCATTCACTTTTTGGTTTTTTGTACCGCCAATCATTTTATGAATTTTTAGTATTTAGAAGAAAAAATTAAACTTGAAATCATGCCAGTCTCATCTGCAAAAACAGAATCTTCTTTAGTTCTAAGTGATTATGATATGACATTTAATACACCCCAACAGAAAACACTACCAATACCCATTGTTAGGGAAGACACAAGAAAACCTTTAGACTCAAAAAAGTTGTTAACTATTGATGATTTAGACATGATATCACTATCAACATGTTTTGATAATCAAATGATTTTGGGCTCTCCAATGTATTTTGGCCCTGATAGTGAAGTAGAAAGGAGTCCGGTAATATCAAATGAAAATTCAAGTTCTGATGATGACGGAAATAATAATTATACTAAAATAAACTCTAAGTTTTCAAATGGTCTACCTCATTGTAATATTTCTCAAATTAACGTTGATGATTATAATCCTTTTTTGAAAATAATGAATCTAAGAGAAAAATATATTCTAGGATCTTTTCAGGATAACCAATCAAACATTAAGTATGATTTAAATAAATGGTTAGTTTATCCAAAACCTTTACCAAAATTTTGGAAATTTGAAAAAGATAAAAGATTTAATGATTTAATTGATGTTTCTTCTGATACAGATATAGAATTGAATAAAAAAAATACAAAAAATATCGACCAAAAGGGATATTATTATCCGTATTCTATCGATGATGAATATAATTTTACAAAAAACAACAAAAAGCCTCTTTATACGGGAGAATATTTTGATTTAAATCATTTTAAGAAAGCGAATCATAAAAATGATTATAAGAAAAATTTATTAGAATTTTCATGTGAGAAAAGATATTTTCCATCGTTTAAAGAGTTTAGAAATGATTTAATTACCGCTGTAGAATATGTACAAAGTCATAGATTGAATAATTTATCAAATAAAAGATTATTGTATTTATTAGATAAATTTGAATTATTTCAACATTTAAAACAAAAATCTGAAATTTTTGAAAACAAAGAAATTCCCTATAGAGATTTTTATAATTCAAGAAAAGTCGATGGGGATTTATTATTAAGTGGTTGTATAAGTCAAAGACAATTAAGTGAGTTTATTTGGGGGAAATTGAATACTGAACCAAATAGAATTGTCTATATAAATTCTCTTGGAGAAAATATTAAATTATGTGATTTTTTTGAAATAGGTAAGCTTGTTGGTAACAAAGAATGCATTCCAATTGGTTTGAAATTAATTGATGATGATTTTCTTGATTGGTATAGGAACATATATTTAATTAATTACCATATATATGAGCTTCCAAAAAATGTCATTGAAAAAAAATTAAAGAGAAAGGAATTCAGATATTATCTATTAGCAAAAACGTTTTTAGAATTTGATAATTTCGTAGAAGGTCAATATTTCGCAGAAATTTTGAAAAAATATGTCATACATTTTTTAGAAAAGTCAAAATATCAATTAGCACAAATATCTGTGGATTTTCAATTTATGGATTTAGACTTGAATAAAAAAAATAACTGGTGGACTAAGTTTTCAAATTGGTTAATGAAATATAAGTTGGTTTCATATAATGTTCGATGGAATGTACAGATAACAAGATCATACACAAAATTATTTAAACTAAACTTAGCAAAAAATTTTCAAGACTATTTAGACTTGATTTTTAAACCACTTTTTGATAAAGATATAACAGATACATATGAATTCCAATTCTTCTTTAAGACATTATGCTCTTTAGATTTGGTAATTCGCCATACAGATGATTATCTTTGGTACGACTTTACTAAAGTAGATTTTGAACCAAAAGACTGGGTAGCCAAAGGTGATAACCCCACCATTTCTTACTACATGTATTATCTTTACAAATATTTGACAAAATTTAATCAATATCGTTATAATCATAATAAAAACACAATAGTTTTAAGAAACTACTGTACACCTTCTGCTTCTGCTAATAGAACTTCTCAGTTTAGTTCCGAACAAATCAGTTTTAATGAACAAACTGAATCATTGTTATGTAATATCTTACTTTGTAATGGTGGATTATTACAAGGCGAACCTCTTTGGGAAGTTTCTGGAACAATTACTTATTTATATTATCTATTCCAGATACCTATAATTTTAGCTCCACTATCCTCAGTATCTTTAAGATCACCTTCTCAAAATCGACAAAATAAAATTGAACATAATAAAACAGAACGAGAAAATCATAAAATAAATGATAATGATGAGTATGATCCAATTCTCGAAACAAAAGATAAAGGTGAAAAACTAAGAGATTTAACCGTTAGAGGACAAAATACATACGAAATGAATCCATTTATGAAATTATTCAAGATTGGTTTTAAAATAGCTCTATCATCTAAATCTATTCTTTTCAATTCATCTTATACTTTAGAGCCATTAATCGAAGAGTATAGTGTTGCCGCAAGTATATATCTTTTGAATGCAGCAGACCTGTGTGAATTATCTAGAAATTCAGTAGAGTTTAGTGGATATGATGGCTGGTATAAGTCTCATTGGATAGGTATTACGATACATAAACCGGAAGAATACTTAGCCATGAGTGAACCTGTTGGAATGGTTGATATTTTTTACGATAATAACGAAGATACAAGAATTAAACACAACGTGCCTTTTATTAGAAGAGAATATAGATTTGAATCATTAAATCAAGAGTGGGATTTTGTCAAGGTTAATTTTAATTGAGAATATTCTCTGTTTTGTTCGTATTATTATTTTTATATATACTGCATATTTTGTTTCAATAAAATTTAATGTGTAAATTTTATTTTTTTGTTTTTGTTTTTGTCAACCTTGTTCTACTTTTTCCAACTTGGTTTAATGTCTCTTATGTATTTGGCAAATTCTTTAAGTCTATGAGAAAGTGTGTCTTTATTTCCGTAATTTTCAAGGTCTGACTCAGAGTCTCCGTAATAAAACATTTCGAAATTGCTTTCAACCTTATCACCATTTCCCAAATCCATAGATAAGTCTAAAACCATCACACTTCTTTGAAAATACCATTTGTTAACAACATTGTCTTTCCTACTTCTCCAGAGAACTTCTTTTGGAAATTTTTTAAACATCAAATTGAAAATTATATCTGATATACCAAACGAACCTTTTAATTTAGGTAAAACTGCAAATTTATCTAAATAAACGAATGGATGCGTACTAGGACCTTCGTAAGTTAATATTGCAATACCTTCATAGTCTCCGACAACAATAATGGATGCTATTCTTCCATTGATTCTATTTAAGTAATCAGTTAAATCTATAGGCCTCTTGAAACTTTGATCTAAAATACTTGCTATTTTAACCAAATCAACTTTTTCTGCTTTCTCGTCTGTGTAATCCTTTTTCGCTTCAATTAATTCTGTATTGACTTTACTTGCATCCGTTAAATTGGAAGGAAGTCCTATAGAATTATCCTTGGTTAACGTTTTGTAATCAAATGTTTTTATATTTACACCTTTCTTGTAAACGGTAGTGTCAAATATAACTTCATTTGTAGACGAACGCTCTTCGATATTGACATCTTCACAATCATTCGATGATTCTTCTGCTGCAATATCTGTGTTCACATCCAAATAATTCGAAGGTGAACAAAGATAATTATCAACGTTATTGTTTTTTTTGAAACGCGGTAAAGATGAAGATATTACCGACCGATCAGTCAATAAATTATAAATTAAAGGATTTTTTGTATCGCTAGATAAAGCGGCTGATTTTATTGTAGTAATAAGGCCGGTAGATGTCAAAGGTAAATTTGAAAGAACTGCATTCATTAGCTTTAAATTTTGCAAATGTTCCTTAAAATTATTTTCAAGATTAATGATTTCGTTTTCATGATAATGTAAATTTAAATATCCTACTAAATCTTGAGATTCTGGTAATCTTTTAGATAACTCGTGTAGTTCATTTGACAATTGTAATCTCAGACTATTAAATTCCTGAAATAAATTAATGAAAACATGTGCATTTGAATTCCTTTCGATAGAAGGAGTACCACCGATTGTATTTAATATATAAAACTTGTCGATGTTTAAAGAAGCACCCTCAGATAATTTATCCATAAATTTGACAATATCATACGACACATATTCGCATGCAGTTTCTTCGTTATAAACGTAGGGTTTAATTATGGGTACACTATCAGAAACAGTATGATCAAACAAATTTGAGTGTGATGATAAAATAGAATGATACAAACCTGTTCTTGATTTAGCCAGAGCTTCTCTTAAATGCAAAGGTTTCAAATTTGACCGTGTTATCAACTTGTCGAGTATTTCTGCATGGGAATCGATGCGATCAGATGGGGGAACTACGCAAATTGGTCGCAAACCTAACATTCTTAACCTTTTTAAAGATCCAGATAGATTGTTGAATCCCGTTGAGTTAAGTAAATGCAAATGACGGATAAACAATAAACAATAATTAATACTTTGTGACTCATTGGTGTACTTACTCAAATAATCTTTGGCTTCTCTTTTTGTTGCTGTCGTATTAAGTACAGAAAGAATCAAACTTTTCGAAACAGCATTCTGCTGTTCGTACTTGAACTGGTTCGCAAAAATATTTCTTAACATTAAGCATACGTATTTATTTCTTGCCTAGTATTTTAGTAATAAAAATTGTTACAGGATTAATATCATGCAGATTTTTTTTGCTTGTAACTTCACTTTTAGGACCTTGCAATTATATTTTACTACAAGACAGTCAGCTCACTATTTAAAAGCATATATAAAAATTTTTCGACAGTCATCGCCTTAACATCATGAAAACACGAAAGAAGAACAATATTTCACGTTTCTGTTAAACAACGAAAGTTTTATTTGAAATTTGTGTAAATGTAAAAAGTAAAATTTATATCTCTTTAGATAACTTCGTTTTATATAATGTCATTACCAAAACACTTGCAAGAAACGTTTTCTCCTGAAGAAATTGAATTTATTGTGGAAAACGAGCCAATAAAGATCTTCCCACGTATAACCAATGTACCAAAAGCCAACCAAAGGCAAATACCTCAAAAGGAAAATATGAATAACTGGAAACTTATTACTATGCCCAATAAACCTTTAAATAATATGATTGCTATGAAGTCCACTGAAGTTACTTTGTGGTTAGCGTTATTGTTGAAACAACAATCAAAATGTAATATTATCATACCCAGCTGGTTAAGTATATCTGGATTAGAATCAAAGATTCAGTTTGAAAAGACACATACAGATAGATTCAGTTCACTCTCATGGGATTGGTTAGTCCTGTCTGAGATTCTATTTAAAAGAGCATCTGATGACTTTAATGATTCTATTCATGAACTTAGAAAAAGAATTCAAGACTTAAAAGAAATTAGGCAAGCAAAGGTTTTAAAAGGTTTAGAATATTTGAACGAGTCGCATTTGCAATTGGATAATTTAAGTCTAATGGAAATCAATGAATTAAGGCCGTTTATAATAGGAATTATGGATAAGCTGCGGGTAATACATACTGCAGGTAATGTTGAAGAGAATAACACTAATGATGAAATGGACATAGGGAATGATTTTGATTATGGGACGTCGAAAAATGAAAGTAGTAAAATGTAACTTAAAGTTTGATATTCATTATAAATATACAGTTATATATATATATATATATATATTCTAATACTATGTTTGAATACAAACGGAAAATTATCGCGTATGAAAGATTACTATGTTCGTTCGTAATTTTGGAGGGAATATATTGATCATATTTAACAAATATTAAAAACCGAAGCCTCCCCTGAAATGATTAGCAAAAGGACTCCCGCCTTGACTACCAAAATTTTGATAATTTCCTTGTTTCATTTGATCATAGTCTTTTCTTTTGTTATTGTCATATAAGGTTTCATATGCCTCATTGATCTCACTCATCTTTTCATGTATCTTTTCCTTTTCATTTTCTGATAAATTTCCTTGTTTGTCCGGATGATACTTTTTGGTTAAATCCAAATATGCTTTTCTTACATCCTTTGAATTTGCGTCTTTAGATATTCCTAGAATTTTGTAATAATCCTTATTGTTCTGTGGCATTTGTTGAGGTGGAGGAGCATGACGCTGTTGATTATTTCCAAATTGTCGTCTAAATCCTTGTCCAAATCCTTGCCTACCACCTTGTCTAAATTGTTGATGAAAATTCCATTGTTCTTGTCTTTGCTTCTGTTGATCCATTTTTTGTTGATGCTCTTTTTTCTTCAAAATAGAATCTAATACTTTTGCTTGTTTTTTAATATATAAATTATCTGAATCGAAAAGACCTTCATCTTTAAAAAATTTAATTATTTGTTCTTGCAATTTTGTATTTGATTTTTTAAAAGTATTTTTGTTAATTATACTATCTATCATGTATATCATCAAAGTTGGATAGGTATTCCACAGATTATTAATTAATTCTTCAGATAGCACAGATTCGTTCTTATTAAGCGTGTCGACAAAACTATTCCAGTGTTCTTGACTCAACGATTCCTTCAAACATTTTTTACAATATAATGAACTATTTTTTTTTAAATTGTTTTTGATTTTTGAATCATGAGATTTTAATGAAACCTCAATGTTAGCTTCACATAAAACCAAATCAATAAATTTGAAAAACTCAAAATTTCCAGTCTTTTCGACAATACCAATTCCTTTCGAACTAAATAGATGTTTGGACAAAGGCCTATCTTTAGTAAATAATTCCTTACTCTCATTTACTAATTCTATTATTTTAGATTGTATCCAGTCATAATTTAACATACCCTTCCTTTTTTCAACGGTATAATAGTTTATTATTCTCTCCCAATCAGTAGATTGTAAGTTTTCTTGTGCTGAATAAAAATTAGGATCTAAAAGCTTCGATCTCGTTGGATTAATCTTGTTTAATCTAAATGTCAACAGGCTGATATCTTTGCAAGGTTTATAATCCATATCTATGGCCAAACACTTCCTGGTTTGGTGAGTGGGATCTATGTTCAATAAAAGTAGTTGAATTAACGAGTTAGTATGATATAGATGTATTCTCTGGTTCAAAGAGAGTGAAGATTTGTGTTTTTCTAATACAATATTATGTAATTTTACAATCTCATTTGCTATTGTCATATCGTCAAAATTTTTTTCGTTTATTAATTGTTCAAATAATGAATCAATTCTTATCGAAATGGCGTTCAAAGCATATGGGGATATATTTATCATAGGGATAAGTTCGTCATCCAACGATGAAATTTGTTTGATGTCATATTTTTTTTGTATCTCTGAAATTTTTTCAAATAATGTTTTATTTAAACTTTGATACACTTCTAATAAATCATTTTCTGGTTCGATGTCAATTAATTTATCCCATGATCCAAAATCCACATATAAATCAGAAAGTCTAACTTTTGATAAATTATAATAAGAATCTCCTAGATTTTCAATTAATTCAAAGGACTTCATTGCATTGAATTCTTTACCCATTGAAAGTTGAATTAAACCTATTTTGTATAAAATCTGATTTTTATATAATTTTAAATCGAAATCTTTAATATTTTTCACCTCATTGTCACTAATACAATCATCTAATCTTTGAACAATTTGCTGAAAAGCAGACAACTCATTCTTATTAAGTCTATTATGATTATAAGTCATTTTTTGGAAATGTTTTAAAGAACATCTGTCACTATTGGGGCTGTCATTACCATCATTATCATCCAAAGAAGCAGCTGACCATGCTGGATTGGCAGCAAAAACGATGCTTCCATATAGAATGAGTAAATAAATACATATACTATTAGCAAACATCATTATGTCGATATGATGGACACACTCTATCTAAACATTTTGAAGTAGTAAGCTTTATATCGTGTCCTTAAAAGAGCATTGAAAAATTTGGCTGATGAAGGCTAGGGTAATAATTCAACCCTAATGTGTTACCCGCAAAAAACGCGTAAACTTTACTAATATTTTTTTCTTTTTTTCAAATGCTAACTTTCGTGTTTTTTATTATCATGTATTCATATTGACAATGGATTATTTGAAGCACATAAGGATTTAAAACTAGATGGTTAAGGTAGATTAAGAAAATCAACTATAAACTTCAGCTCAGAAATGTACATCAAGCGAATTATAATTAAAGGTTTTAAAACCTACAGAAATGAAACTGTGATTGACAATCTCTCACCTCATCACAACATTATTATTGGCTCCAATGGTTCTGGTAAATCAAACTTATTCTCTGCCATAAGGTTTGTATTGAGTGATGATTATTCTAATTTGAAAAGAGAGGAAAGGCAAGGTCTTATTCATCAGGGATCGATTGGTAATTCCATCATGAGTGCTTCTGTTGAAATTGTATTCCACGATCCAAATGGTAAAATAATACTAAAATCGTTTGGTATTGCACCAAAACCAGATAATGAAATATATATCAGAAGGACGGTTGGTTTAAAGAAGGATGATTATCAAATTAATGATAGAAATGTAACAAAAAGTGAAGTGTTTAGAATATTAGAAAGTGCAGGGTTTTCAACCAGTAATCCATACAATATTGTCCCGCAAGGTAAAATTATTGCTTTAACGAATGCAAAGGATAATGAAAGGTTAAAATTATTAGAGGATGTTGTCGGTGCAAAATCGTTTGAAATAAAATTAGCTGCTTCACTAAAAAAGATGGAAGAAACCGATCTTAAAATGCAACGAATCGATAATGAAATGAAAGAATTGAGTATGAAATTGCAGGAAATGAACGAGGAAAAGATGGAATTGGAAAAATTTAACAATTTTGAACGTAATAGAAAGGTTTTACAGTTTACTCTTTATGATAGAGAGTTAAACAATGTAATTAATCAAATTGAAAAATTAGATGACGATTACAGTATTACATTTAATGATTCTAAACAATACATTCAGGAATTAGATAAAAGAGAAGATATGATCAATAAGATTAATGAATCTTTAATTAGTATTGAAAATAAATTGAAGGTCAAATCCAGAACAGATTTACAACAATCAAAATCTATTTTTCAAGAAATATCAAACAAAATCGTTGACTTGACTGTAAAAATTAATGATTTGAAATCTCAAATCAGTACTCATAATGAGCAAAAAAAAATGGATTCTGATTCTTTAGATATTGTAGTAAATGAAATTGAAAGAAAAAATGAGACTTTGAAAAAATATCTACCTAGGTTCAATGAATTGACAAGCGATGAAAACAAATTTAAAATGGAATTAATTCATGCTCAACAGAGAAAAAGAGACTTGGTCATGAAAAAGGGTAATTATTCTCAATTTAAATCCAAAGTTGAACGTGATACATGGATAAATTCTGAGATTAAAGAACAATATGAAATGTTAAAAACTCTAAATAATAGTCTAAACAGCTGTGAGGATGAATATAAGAATAAAAAACAAAAATTGGAACAAATTGACAACGAAGTATCAGAACTTAATGATTCGATTCAAGGGCCTGGTATTCTGGCAGAATTAGAAGATATTACAGCGGAACAGGACAATCTTAGAAAATTATATTCAGCCAAGGTCGATCAGCGTAAAGAGTTATGGAGAAGTGAACAAAAACTAACTACGATTCTGGAAAATCATATCAATGATACAAAAATGTTTCAAAGAAATGTTAATGAAACTATGCATAGAAATTTATCCATGGGTATTTCTAACATTAAAGAAATTGCTGAGAAGCTGAAATTGGGTCCTGAATCAGTCTGTGGTACAATTGGTGAATTAATTAAAGTGAATTCAAAATACAAAATTTGTGCAGAGGTTGTTGGAGGTAATTCTCTATTTCATATTGTTGTTGATACAGATAAAACAGCTTCATTACTTATGCAAGAACTTTACAGAATGAAAGGTGGTAGAGTGACTTTTATTCCATTGAACAAGATCACGATAGATCCAAATTTTTCTTTACCCACCAGTGACGATGAAAATGTTAAATCTGTTCAATTCACGCCACTTATAAAAAAGATTAAGTATGAACCAAAATTTGAAAAAGCGATTTTACATATATTTGGAAAAACAATTGTTGTGAAAGAATTATCTCAAGGTTTGAAGCTTGCAAAAAAATATAATTTAAACGCAATTACGCTAGATGGTGACCGTGCGGATAAGAAAGGTGTTTTGACTGGTGGTTTTTATGACCAACACAAGAGGACAAGGTTAGATTGCTTAAAAAATTTGACCGAAGCAAGAAACAATAAAGTTCGTACAGGTAACGAATTAGAAGTTGTAAAACAAAGTTTACAAGTTGTTGATGCGGAAATTGATAATTTAAACGGTAACATAAGAAGTTTGGCTGGTAAGAAAGAATTAATTTTAAATGATATTGAGAAATTGAGGATTAAAGTTAATGGTAAAAAGAATGAACGGATAATTCAGGAAGAATCTTTGAAAGCTGTAGTTTTAAAAAAAGAAAAAAATATCACAAATATCAATATTTTAAAAAATAAAATTACCACTTATGAAAATGATTTGACTACAGAATTTGATAATGAGTTGTCTAATGAAGAAAAAAAAGAATTAGAAAACACAAGTAATAAAATCATAATTCTATCAGATAACCTTAACGTCACCGTCGATTCTTTGGAAAATATAACAAATATTATTGATAAACTGAATGCTGAGTTAGAATCAAAATTAGTACCTCAAAGAGATTATTTAACGTCGAAGATTGCTGAATCAGGTGACACTTATATGAATGACCTTCAATCAGAATTAGATTCTATGCTGTTACAAGTTGAAAACTTAGATACCCAAAAGCAAACATTGAAAGAGGAGATCAATTTGATACAGAAGGAAATTGACAGTTTAAATGGTGAAAAATTAAATAACGAAAAAGTTTTAGAAAAGGCAAACTCGCAACAAAGGTTACTCTTGAAAAAAATTGAAAACTTCCAAAAAAATATTGAAAAGACTATGATTAAAAGAACAACTTTGATATCTAGACGTGAAGAACTCCAACAAAAGATTAGAGAAATTGGTCTTTTATCTGAGGATATTTTGAACGATTTTAATAAATTATCGAGTGAAGAATTGCTGAATAAATTGACTAGTGTAAATGAAGGTATTTCACAATTAACCACCGTTAACAAGAGAGCTTTTGAAAACTTTAAAAAGTTTAATGAAAAACAAATTGACCTAGTGGAAAGATCGAAAGAGTTGGCTATTTCAAAACAATCGATTCAAGATTTAATTAGAAAATTAAAATCGCAAAAGGTTACAGCGGTTGATGCTACATTCAAAAAAGTTTCTGAAAATTTTGTCGCAGTTTTCGAAAGATTGGTTCCAAGAGGTACTGCAAAATTAATCATTAATCGTAATGACGTAGATTCCAACAATGATATTGATATGAGTGGTGATACTTCAGAAAATGTCACTTCAGGTAATATTTATTCTGGTGTTTCAATTGCAGTTTCTTTCAACTCTAAAAAGAATGAACAAATGCATGTGGAACAATTATCCGGTGGTCAAAAAACTGTATGTGCAATTGCATTGATATTGGCCATTCAAATGGTTGATCCAGCACCTTTCTACTTATTTGATGAAATAGATGCTGCATTAGACAAACAATATCGAACAACCGTTGCTAAAACAATCAAAGAACTGTCGAATAATGCACAATTTATCTGTACAACGTTCAGAACTGACATGTTACAAGTTGCTGACCAATTTTTTTGTGTTAAATATGAAAACAAAATATCAACAGTCGTTGAAATAAACAAAGACGACGCAATAAACTTGATTAGAGGGAGCAACAAATATGCTGAAGTTTAATTTTAGTCTAGACAAAAAAATATTTTACCTATATATACGCTACATAATACAATATGTTATATAAAGCTTTAAAATTCTACTTTCCTTGAATCTTTAATCAAAGAAGTAAAAGTAGAATTACCACTTTTCTGTTTAGATAATACTGTGCTGACTGATCTTGCATTTGAAAAGTTATTGTGTATTTTGCTATCAAAATCGAGAGAAGCACTATCACTATCACTATCACTATCACTATCACTATCACTATCACTATCACTATCACTCTCTGAATCATTTTCAGACGTTGTCTCTTCAATCGTAGACTCATTGGTATTTGATTTAGCCAAAGCTTTAACTGTTGGTTCTTTTACCTCGGGGACACCTTTATTCACTAAATCACTTAAAGAAGTTAGTGAAGGACGAGGTTTTTCTGGTAAATCGTGAAGCATACTGGTCGTAGTCGATGGAAGGGAAGTTTCCGCTCTATTTTTTTTGGAACTTGAGTAAGACGATTTAAGTGTAGCAGCTAAAGGCATTTGAATATTGGGTTTATTTAAGTTTGCTTTCCATTTCAACAGAGGTTCTGTGTTTGCTAATAAATTCTTCGAAGATTGAGCGAAGACGATATTCGTGTCATCTTTACTCTGTTTTGGAATTTTATTTTTTTGATCTTCATTACTAGAATTCAAAACTGGTTTAATTGAGGAAAAACCCTTGTTGTGGGTAAAAATTTTATTTTTACTTTTCGATGAAAATTGGACAGCATCGTCATTTTTTGCTAACTTAAATTTTGGACTCATAGCATTTTCCTTGGAAAGAGAATCTTTATTGCCATCTTCTCTGGTAGTTTCGAGATGTACCACACTTTCTTTTAGTGGACTTATTTCAAGGACTCTTTCGTGACTGTTTTCTGTTACTGTAATTCTGTTGTCGATATCTTTTTCATCGGAGGAATACTCAGTTTCAATGCCAGTGATGTCACTAAAATTTTCTTCAGAACTCTCATAACTACTGGAATTTTTTCTTGCAATTGTTCCCAAGTCTTCAATAATTGATAATGAGCTAGATAATTTTTCTGCAGCCCTTCTTGCAGCATTACGCGTGCTTCTCTCTGGCAAAATATTTCTTGCATCAGGTTTGGAATTATCAATGTTCTTGTTCAACACCGTAGTGTAAGGTTTGTCTCTAAAAACCGTGGATTCATTGTTTTCATATCCTAGTCTTTTATTATGCTTTCTGGGTATTCTTAAATCATTTCCGTCCAATAAATCCAATAAATCACTCTTATGAAAGCTAGAATTATTTGAAGATCCAACGTTTTTAACAGGTAAAGACATATTTTTTTGTCCATCCACATCTAAGCTCTTTAATTTATTTTCTCTACTTTCAAAATCTACCCCATAATTTTTAAATTCATTTTTTTTGCCCACGTCCTTTTTCTTATTTTTGGCAATAAAATCAATTGTATTTTGCTTTTGTTTTGTCATATCAGTATCTCCTTTTTCATTTTCATCTTTCTTTGTGACTTCTGACTTATTTTTGTTCATCTCATTTTCCTTATTAGTTTCCGAACTGAATGCATCTGATTTTTTCAAAGAAAATAAATCAGTAGTTGGTGATGTGATAACTCTATCTTCCAAGTTTCCCTTTTTTTTTTTCTTATTTTCAGGAAGAGCTGCCAAGTGTACCTGGTCAGGGTACTCTTCGTTTATTGGACTATTTTTTACTGGTGATCCGTTGTTATCAGCTATGGAACTTTGTTGGCGTTGCAATGCTCGAGGTGGAGACTTCATAATCTTTTTGGTTACTTGATTAGAATGAAATGTGTCTTTATTACTTCCCAGCAAGTTTTCGGGCATTTTCCTTGCAAGGTCAATCATTTTTCTAAACTCTTCCATGAACTCTGGAGATGCAGTTCCTTTGGCGACTTCACCCATCATATATGTCAACTTTTCATCGTTTTTGGCCATAATGCTTAAATTTCTAATAATTCTTATATCTTCGATATCTTCATCATATAATGTTCCTTCTTTTTCAAAATTCTGTTCTTGTTCTGATTCTGCCTCAGTATTTTCACCAGTCTTAACATCCTCTCTCATTAGTTCCTTTTGTGTGTTATCTTCAATCAAACTATCATGTGTTGGAGGAAAATCGCCTTCAGTCACTTTTTGGTTTTTATAAAAGCCTTTTTCTTCATTTTTACTTGTGTTCTCTTCATTATGTGAAAAACCATTATTTGTATTTGAAGTTGTTTCTTCGCTGTCAGAAGAGCACGTTGTTTCAGGAATTTCTGTTTCTAATGAAGCTTTCTTTCTTGGCATTTTATCTGACTTTTCAGGTAATAATAAAGACGGACTGGATGGCCCTTCCTTTTCTCGTCTTTCTATTTCCGTGATTTTTGGCTCTGGTATATTCAATTTACCAGAAACTACTCTGGGTGTCTCTAAAAAACTTGCTGTATCTCTTTGCGGTACTATTCCCTGGGATAAAGATAAATTGTTGATATTATTTTCTGAGACTATACGCTGTCCTGTTAAAGTCACTCTATTTGGAGTGGTTCCTGAAACCTTTGGGGTTCCGATTAATAATCTCTGCTGTTTTGACTTTTCTGGGTCCACAATTTCCGATCTTGAAATTGTGTCATCTTCAACCAAACCCTTAATTTTCTTACTACTATCACCTAATCCAGAACTGATACGTATTGCAGGTGATTGTGGTTGCGATGGTGGCGGCAAGAATGATTTATCACCGATATCCTCTAAATTCTCATCAATGGTCCTAGTAGCCATGGGATAAATTTGATGTGCCAATGGCGTTGAAATCCTTAGCCCTCCATTTCCAGAGTTTCTACGTGATGTAAGAGGGTCACGTTTTTTGGTAACATTTAAGATTCCTCCTTCAGGTGGTTGGTTAAAAAGACTTTTGGAATTAGGTAAAGCCTGGTTGAGCAAAACATGATTTAGTGGCATTCCATTATTCAATTTTCTCCGTTTTAAATTGCTGTACTTAGAAACAGGTTCAGAATCATCCCAATCAATTTCATGAGAAAGTAATACCCTGACAATGTTATCGTTATTAAAAACATCTCGAACTAAAAAATCTGGATCCAAGTCACATCCATATTTATCCTGTAAAATTTCAATTTCAAAATCTGACTTAAGGTTTGGGTACATTTTCTCAACCTTGACTGTTATTTCAATTGATAAATCTAAAAGCGATGTTTGTGGATTAGTAAAATGTAAAAATCTTTTCGAGTTCTTTGCATTATATTGTCGTTGAAATATATTAGAAGAGTTGATGTTTATACTGTTATTTTGAAAAGAACTTTCTCCTGCAATCCCACTATAATCATTTATTGGAATATTTGAAGGACTAGAAAATGGCCATAATGATGCATTACTCTGCGAACTGAATAACAACTGATTTCGAATAGTGTTAGCACTAGGCTGAACAAGTATCACTTGTAGTTTAAACATATATGACGCAATGCACTTTGACACTTTTTAACTGAGTTTGATGCTAAATCATTTGTTGTGGTTGTTTTTCAAGTGTTTATTGTAGAACTGAGAAGTTTGCAAGATAAAAAAATTCAAAAATAATGGACGAGTTGGGAATCGAACCCAAGACCTCTCCCATGCTAAGGGAGCGCGCTACCAACTACGCCACACGCCCA
>JAMSGN010000268.1:0-19243 GCA_030462905.1 Jamesozyma gamospora
GGAACACTTTTTAGTGTTATTTTATTTTGTTATAGAATCTAAAGATATTTTTACAAACAATACTTTATATTTTTAGAAGAAAAATTTTGAGACAAGCAAATAGATATCATGTCTTTCTTTACAATGTTAACCTACTAAAAACCGAAATTCTATACGTTTTTTAACCATTTTTGTCAATTTCAATAGAATTCAAGTACAAAAATAAAGATTTGAACTCAACGTAAACAAATATTAGAATACAAATGGTAATATATGAGCGATGTGTTTATTCTATTTTTAAAAATCAAATTTTTTGTAATATATTCTTGCGAGTGTCTTAGAACCAGATGAATAACCCTTATGTCCAAAGTTATTTTATATTACTTATTTGAATTCTTGCTTATTTTTTATATATTAATTATTAAGATTGAAGACATATTTCAATTTCATGAAATCTGTCATCCTTTATATACGTTTGATTTCCATTCCATGGTTTCAACATTTGTTTCAATAGAATGTTCCAGATATTTCTTAATCGAATGTTATTATGTTCAATCGGAATTTTTGGAACTTAATTGATGGAATATTCTAGAGCATCTTCGAGGGCGCTCGAAGACTGACTACAACAGTTTTTTCTGGTTTTTTGACACAATAACTTAATGTATTTTTAACCAATAAACTAGTCAGGTTTTATGAAAAATAAGTTTTTTAATGTATTCAAACGAATAAATTAATTCTTTAAAAGGACATAAAAATGTTTAAGAATAGTGCTGGCCTTTTCAGTGTTGAAAAATAAAAAATTCAAAAGAATGTCCCCTGCACTATATAAAGATAATAATAAACTAAGTGTCAGGAATTTTACCGGGCATAAAATCCAAATTATAACAGTTGAGTAATGCGGTAATAATTACTATCTCAGTAAGGACAAATTATGCACTATGCAACCTGTGAAGTATAAATAGGAACATGTATCTAGAACTGTTCCTATTTTACTTCTTATATTTATCTATAATATATAATTCTTAATACAGTACAGAGAGATATTTATATATCATTAACCATCAATAAATAATCTCATCCTTATTTAATCAAAGTCAATTAAATGAAGCCATAGAGCTTCCCTACCCAAGATAATTCATTTATATTACGTATATTAAGCATGTGATATTATCAGTAATGACGATATCGGCTTCATGGAAATATATTATACAAATTTGTAACTCTACTATTCTCATCATAAATTAAATCATTTATTTATTCGATATCGCTTCACAAGTGTTTAACGATACTTATACCAGTTTTATAATATGTTCTGGAAATGTGTATGAAAACTCCAACACCAGTATACTGGTATATAAACTGGACCTAGTCTGTATTTAAATAATTTGGTATAGAATTTGTTGATGTTAATTAAAATAATGAAATACTCATTATTTAATTAATGCATTGTATAAATAATTTATTTGATAATAATAATGCAACAGCAACCTCTCAATTCACAAAAAAAATGATAAAACAACTAAAAATATTAAATTACTCATAAACGTCAGCAAATAAATCAACATTAGTAGTTCCACCAATGTGGAAATTTTCTATAAAAAAACATTTATTAAAGTTTATTGGATATGCAAAAATGGATAGAAACACGGTTAATGAAAGGGTAAGCTTAAGTAAAAAAAAAAAATGTTAGAATGACATAAATATGTAAAAAAACCGTTGGGAAATTAAAACCTTGCATTTTGAAAGTTGAAATTATAGAACACACATAAGTTATAGTAAATTTCCCGAAATCACGTATAATTAACATAAGTCACTAATTTATGGCTGTTATACAAAACTCGAGAAATTTTCACGAACAAATTATTCAACTTCAATATTCTGTTGAAAGTTGAAAAGTGAACCGTTGCAAAAAAAAATATATATATATATATGCTCTATTTTTAAATAGACAAGATTTGATTGAAACTGTATAGTAGGTATTTATTACTAGGAATGGTTTTGTTGGAAAATATGATGTTATAAAAAATTTTCTATTGTGTTATGATAAAAGTTCTGATGTATTTTAATAAATTTATAAAACTTGTAACGTATTTCCTATTCTACAAAATACGTATATATTTCATTCTTTAGTAGTAGTTGAAAAATTATACTTTATTACGTCGATATTGGATGTGTTGTGAAGGATGTAGTTTTATTTCCTGATTATACCATAGAAAAAATCTTTTCTATGATGTCTGATAAAACAGCAAAACGCTATTAAAAAAAAAAACAGTATGAATTACATTTAAATCAGACATAAATTTGTTCTCTATGTTATATTCTACCTGTTTTTGACAAAAGTAATTTACCCATAGCCGGATCATAAATTGAAATTGTACCCTGCAAAAATTATTTTGGTAGTCTGTATCGTGTATTATATATTTATTTAATATTATTGCTCTTCCTTCATATTTCAAAGACTTTATACGTCAACTTACTTTTTTACTGGTAAAATAATATCTGGAATCGCACTGGGCTAGCGAATCATTTTATTTTGTTTTGGAATGAGAAATTTATATGAAATTTAAATACTAACATACTTATTGTGTCCCTATTCTTTTTCCAAAACTTTTGCTTGCATCAAATTCAGTTTTACTAGAATAATGAAATAGTTTTCAAAAATGTAAAAAAATAATAAAGATCTGCTTATCAAAACAAATTACCTTTGAATCAAGAAAACATGAAATACATTGTTTATCAAGCATATATCAAAAAAGTACTATTTGAAAAACTCGACCCTGAAACAAAGTTAATATGGTAAACAGAGCAAAAACATGCTCCAGTGTTAAATATCAGTGACTCAAGCGTGCAGCTTTTTTCAGTATTGCTTCTGCTTAAATGACACTTTCTGTTGGGTCCCTTTACTTTTCAAACCTTTCGGTGCTGAATTCTATTGAGCAAATCGGGCAAATTATTTTACTTCGAAAAAAAGCAAAATAAGTCCAAATAGCAACTATCACCTAAACTTATGTACTTGCAAGCTGTAGAAGAAACAACAAACAAGTGAAACGCTAAATATTAATAAATTTGCAAGTAGATTTTCCATAGATTTTTAAACACAAGATATTTCTTTTAGTGAAATTATAGTCACACTTCAAGCAAAAACAAAGTGGATCATTGAAATTACACTAGTAGTCTATCTATTCTCAAGAATATAAAACAACCCCAAAAATAAAAATTAAAAAAGATTTGCATATAAGATTGTAATGCATTTATATAATATTAACAAATTTTTTTTAATAATTCAATTTTATGTTGCATTTGTTAGATGCAATGTTACTAGTACAAACAATGTAATAGCATCCTCAGTTAGTAAATATACACATCCTATAATTCCTGTAGGTAGATTTTCAAAAGATTTATTTTTTGTAAACGTTTCTTTTGGTACTCCAAGTCAATTTCAGATACTAGCTTTAGATACTTCACAACCTTTTACATGGGTTTTATCACAGTTGGGCAATATCAACGATTCATATCCTAACAATTTTTACTCTCAAGAGAATTCAACTACGGCATATACGTTAAACGGAAGTAAAGAATATTCCCTTCGGTTTTTTGATGGTATTGCCGCAAATGGTACTGTTCTTTATGATGTTATGAATTTTACAAATGTAGAGCTTCTTACCCAGGTAGGTTCTTTTAACCATTCTAGTAATTATACTCCAAGAAGTAATATTAACGCAACAAACGGATATATTCTTATGGATAATATGTTATTTTTCAATGTTAATAGTTCAAGTAATACGGAATCTGGTGTCTTAGGTTTAGGTGGTATGATTGAGGACCCTGATAGTGAAACCGATAGTTCCAAATTTAATAGTTCCTTTTATTTTTTTGATAGTTTAAAAGATTTAGGAATCATTAAATCTTCCTCATATTCTTTATGGCTTCGTAACGAAACTACACAAAGTAGAAATGATACCGAACAAGAAGTAGGCCAATTATTATTAGGGTGTGTGGATCCAACTCTATATACAGGTTTGATGTATCAATTTGATATGATTCCTTATATTGATGAATCTACTGGAGTTCAAAGTAGAGGTTATCCAATTTTACCGATGGGTCCTATATTTATAAGTGCCAAAAATGATCAAAGATTAAACATGACTTCCCTAGAATTCTTGGAACCGGTACTGATTGATTCAAGTTTTACCGAAAGTTATTTACCTATTAATACTATCATTCAAATTGCCATTCAAATAGGTGCCACATACGTAGAAAGTTTAGATAGATGGTTGGTTGCTTGTGATGTTGGAACTTTGGGTGCTCATTTGGATTTTACATTTGATGGATTAACAATAAAAGTACCTATTGACGATTTATTGGTAGCAACTTTCGATGTAGACAATGATACAAGTATGCATTTTTCTGATGGTCAAGCTGCATGTTTTTTAACTCTCTATCCAAGCACATATATGGGTTTTAATATCTTAGGAAAAGCTTTTTTAAAAAATATATACCTAGCTGTTGATTTGGACGGGAAAACGGTTGCTGTTGCTCAGGCATATAATGCCCAACAAGAGATTTTGTCTGCGCATAAGAGTTCTTCTTTAACTATTTCAAGTTCTACTGCTAGTGCTGAGAATATTGCACCAATAAGATCAGGTTCGATACCTTATGCAGTACACAGAAATATGAGTAAAAATGGATTGACTTTATATCCTTTTAAAGTTTCTGGTACTCTTTCCTCAATACCTGGAGAATTTGCAGCCACTGTATATTCCAATGGGTTGATTACAGGTATTGAAAGATCATTTTATGAAACAACAAGATCAAACCAAGCATCGAAAACTACTTCAACACGTTTTGATAGTTTTTCGATCAACGATCCTTCGCAACAACCTACAACTACTTTAAGTGGAGGGGTTGATCAAAAAAATAGAATAAAATTAGGATCAAATAGATCATGGGAAATACAAACATGGACAGTCATCACCATCTTAGGAACAATTCTTGTCTTTGACTTTCTTTCATAACACATTGAGTAGTTCATCAACCACATTGAACTGTAATACTGTATAATTAGTAAATAAATTATTTATATTGTTGAATAATATGCATTTTTAATTCTTGAATGGTCTTTGTTCAGTATAAAAATCGTCCGAATTGCTATTTATCACCCGTGTGGAATGAGGTTTTTTCGCGTGTTCCAAAATTTTTGGTTTTGATCTCAAGAATCTCGAATTGTTATTTTAAAAATTAAAAAAAAAACAGATTGATTTCAGATGAATAAGACAAACTTGCAGCTAAAAATTAGATCTGAGTCAGAGCGCTAAGAAGTATATTTGAAAGGATAATTGTTTTGATATCTATTTATAATTACAGTGTTTCACAATTTATAATATTTATTATTTTGCAAAGTACCTAAATTGTAATTCTCCTTTAAATTGAGCATCTACATAACAAAAGAAAACGCTCCTTTCAATTAAAAATAAAAAATGAATAATGGTATGGACGTACAAAGAACAAATGGCTCAAATAGACCATTTTCTACAACAAATCCTTTTAGATCGTTTGCTGTAGATTCTAATACAAAACAATATGAGAACGACAATCAATACCAAGAATGGACGCAAAAAATGCAAATGCCTCCACAAAGAAGTTCAACACATTCTAGTTATAACAGTGCAAGCAGAGAAAGAATGGCTTCTTATGATGCATCACCATCTCCACCGATAAGATCGACTTCTACAAATCCCTTTTTAGATGACCTCGATGAAGTTATAACTACAAGTCCATATCAAAACAATGCAACAATAAATCAATTCAAACCGTCTTCTCCGGTATCTACATCAGGAAAGAAATATCCATCTGCTAAAGATGAAAAGGAAAATTTAAGACGAAGATATATTGAAGAAAGAAATGTAGATGATGATCGTTTAGGTTATACAAACGACATGCCACCATCTTATGAAGAGATTTCTAATTCCAAAAAATCTAATTTACCATATTCAAAGGAAAAAGAACATCGTTCACGTTCTCATTCCAATGGTAATAGTAAATTGCAATCTCGTGAACGTGAACGTGATCATAGTGATAAACAACGTCCTCATCGTAGCCATACCTCACGTGAACCTTCTCACTCATCTTCTAAAAAGAATAAAAAAAAAAATAAAGCTTTACCACCAAAAAATGTCGACACTATTGATAAATTAGATGTAACAGGTTTATTTGGTGGTTCTTTTCATCATGATGGTCCTTTTGATGCATGTACTCCACACAGAAATAAGAATTCAAAAGCCGCTCCCGTTATGGCTTTCCCTGTGGATGGTCCAAATAGTACAATTAGTGGTGCTGCTTCAAAACATTCTCCAATGAATGTGGTGTTTGGTGTTGATACTGCAGATGATGACGATGATGAATTATATGGGACTAAAGGTAGTTCTATTACTAAAGATGCAATTAGGGCTAATATTGGTGAGATTAGAGCTGTTGATGCTAAATCAAAAGCTGAAAAAGTTCATGGTCCGACTACTGTTGGTTTAGGTTCTAGTACATTTTTAGATGGTGCACCTGCTCCAGCCAATGCTATTAGAAGTAGTAGCAATAATAATAATAATAATAATAATATACATAGAGGAAAATCTATGTCTTATAGATCTAGTAGTAATAATAGTAGTTATCAAAACGGTGGGAATTTACGTAGGAATATGACATTAAGTAATCGCCCATCTCCTAAATTTTCTAATGATGAATTTAACAATAATAAATTTAGTTCCTATAATTTTTCACAAGAAAGTAATAACAAGAAATATTTTGATGACTCAAATTTTAACGATGATGATGATGATGTTTATGTTGGAGGTGTACATTTTGGTCAAAATGCTAAGAAACCATCTACCGGTAGTAAATTTTTAAAAAGAGTGAAAAGTTTGAAAGTAGGGAGTAAAAAACACTGAAAAAAGAAAGAAAAAAAAAAAGAGTAAGATAGAATTGAATTATTTTTTCTGTAAATTCTCTATATATCAATTTGATAAATAATTCTATTTCCAAAAAAATTAATAATATTATACAGTTTACATGATACATTTTAAATTTTAAAAAAAAGAAAAAAAAATACTTAAAAATTAAAACAAAAAAAGCAATCACATTTTATTTTATTTTATTTTACTTCTTAGAATTAATTTATGATTTTTATTATATATATATACATGATTTTTTTTTACAAAAAATGTTTAAAGTAATTATTTAAAATTTAATTATAAACAATACTTGATTTTTTTGGTAATCTTGATTCAACAATTTTCCAATTAATAGATTCCCAAATTCTATCTAAATATTTTTCTTTACCGAAAACACCATAATCTTGTAACCAAACTTTTGGAGATGCATCAACAGATAATAAAGGAATATAGACAGTTTCATCAAAAGCAGTTTCTTTTGCCCTTTCCATAGCAATTAAATTATCATCAACATTTAAATTCATATTAATTTCATTATCTTTATTATTTTCTTTAATTTTTTTTAATTCTTTCTTTAAATTATTCATCATACCAACTCTATTAAAATTAAATGGAGAACCAGCATTATATGTATTTAAAATAAATAATTTATCAAATAAAGTTTCTTTGTTTTGAATTTCATCAGTATTAAAGACATTTTTATATTTTCTTGCTAATAACCAAGTATTACCATCACCAGATATGGCTAAATTAGAATTTAATAATAACGTTCTAAATTCAACCATTGAACCAAATGAATTTTCTATTTCTTTTTGTAAAGTTTGACAACCCATTGAAATAGGTTCATTAGCAAAATTAACTGATAAATCAGGTGTCTTTAAAAGTGAATTAGAATCTGGAACTTCTTTTAGTGGCATTGAATGAGAATTACCTTGTAAAGAAGACATTGAAAATTCTAAATTATAAAGTAAAGAAGCATAAGTTAAAATATCTCTCTTTGTTGCAGATTTACCATTCTTAATAATTATAGATTCTAATGACATTTCTTGAATTTCTGGATTATTTTTAGTAAATTGATTTAATTTTGCAGTATAATATTCTACTCTATCAAACCAAGCGTTTTTCAAACCTTTTTGAGTAAGTAAACCATCTAATGGTGCATCTCTAATCAAATGGTCTAATGCCGAAGTACGAATTGACCTAGTAAATTGTCTGCTTAAATTCATCGGTAGAGTTTTAAACATGTTAAAATATAATACCAGATTAAATCCTACTATGTCAAAATTATAAATATATTATTTTTTACCTCTTTTCTCATCCAACTATAACCTTCCAAAAATGTTCTATCAAAACTTTTCAATTCATTGTTTCTTTTCCTGGAATTAAACAAATAAAAGTTTAGGGTTTTTTAACAAAGCCCTCGTAAAAGCCCTAGGGTTTGCTCAGGTCATATGACCTTCAAATTCTACCAAAAACATTTACATTAAAGAAAGGAAGAAAAGGAGTTTACGAGTTTTCAAGACGATTAAAACGTACTTGGAAGATGGGAATCTACTGGGAAAGAAAGCGAACAAGTTGTATCATTTTCATGTTGCAGATGTGTCATTTGAAACGAAACCAGAGTGGTGTGTGGGTGTTGAAGTGGTGTTTTTTCAGTTTGTTGAGATGTCGAAAGATTTGCAAGTCTGTTTATGTGGCGATCGAGGCATCACGTTGAAACTTGTATAAGTTTGGAAGAGCAAGACTGCGGTTGTTGAAAACGTTATATAATTCTTGTATAAACTGTTATTTCTGACAGTTTGTTAGTAGTATATCAGCTCAGTATATAAAAAATATAGATTTAAGATGTTAAAGTGGATTCAAGGTGGTATTTCTGCCGTTACAGGTATGGCAGAACCAGAATATGGTGCTGACTGTATTCATTCTGTCACTCAAAGAGTTGAGGGTAAGCAACCTTATCGCTCAACTACTCGTGAAGATTTTTGTTGGTTAGCTCCAGAACACACTAATGTCGAAACTGTTACTTTTTATTTTAGTGATTTAAATACTGGTATTATTGGTTTTGCACAAGTTATTCATTCTAATATTGTTGGTTTACGTACACAAGCTCAATTCACTTTTAGAATTTTTGATTCAAGGAATCCAGAAGAATTAAATTTATGGACATCCACAAAACTAGAAAATTTCCGTATTGAAGGTCCTAATTTTTATGCTGATGATTTATCTATTGAATTATCTGAAGATAATTTAAGCTATCATATTATTTCAAAAGTTTGTGAAAAATCTGAAGTTGATTTAGTTATTAAGAGACTAACTCCCGGTGCTAAAACAGGTGATGATCCAAACACTTACTATGGTAAATCCATTGAAGAACCTTGGGGAACAATGAGACATTTATTCTGGCCAAGAAACTCTTGTCACGGTACTATTAACCTTAAAAAGATAGTAGAAGAAAGTGAAGTAGAAAATGAAGAAGATGGTGAAGAAGAAGCGGAAGAGGAAGCTGAGGAAGAAGAAGAAGAAGAGGGAGAAGGTGAAGAATCCGAAGAAGAATATGAAGAAGACGAATATGTTGTTTACGAAGAGCAAACTATAACGTTTAGAGAGGAAGATCCAGCTTTTTCCATGTTCATTATGGCTTTCCAAGGTATGAAACCACATCATGCTGCTAAAGCTTGGAATTTCGTATATATTCATACCGAAAAGAATTCTGCTGTTCTTATTGAATATACTACACCAAAATCTTATGGTAACTCAAAGATTTCAGTTGGTATTGTTACTAGTGACACTGAAATTTTAACATTATCTACAAACAATAACTATCAACATTTAAATGCTGAAGTTGATGAAGTCGGTTGGAAAGTTCCAAAAGACATCAAAGTTGAATTTAATGGTGTTAACTCTAAATTATCCGATGAAGATGTTGAAAAAGGTGATATTAAAGATTCTGATAAAGTATCCGCTGTTATTGAAGCTCCTTTAGAAAATATGGTTGAAAGAATTGATGTCATGGGTGAAGTTCCAAGCTTTGTTAAGAATATTGTTTCTGGTATTGCTGGTACTAAACCATATATCTATCAATATGCTAATGATAATTTTTCATTACAAATTAATGATGGTAAAAAAGTTAAAGGTTTAGGTTGGGCTGAAGTCACTTTTATCTCCGAATCTGATGTTATCGATGAAGAATCTTATGATGAAAATTGAATTCAAAACGTAAAAACAATTTAAAAAAAAAAATTGATGAAAAGTATTTTTAATACTTTTTTATTCCATTTTATTTTTTATTTTTATTTTTAAATTTTCTTTTTGCTATTTGTTCGTTATTTTGTTTAAAGAGTAAAAGAAACTCATTTAACCAGCATTTCATCCACATATTATTACCAACAATGTTTATTAATAGTCTTTAAAATTTCTGTTATTAAATTTTTTTGTCGTCTTAATTTAAACGTATTAAAATGTAACATAGTATATCCGTATATAATCATAGAGATACCAAAAAAATTAATACTATTTATTAAAAGATTCTCATATATAATAGATACTCCACTTCAAATTCACCCACAAAAAAAAATTGCAATTCAAAAAATCAATGAGCATATAGATATTCAATCTTACTTAAATTGAAACAAATTTTTTTCTTGTAAAATTTAACAAAACAGATGTTGTTTTATTTATATATTATAACATTCCCATAATTTTCTTTTAACCTTAATGAATTTTTCTTGGTTAGTACGCAAATTTATCCTCTCTCAACTATAATGATGATAAAACCGAAAATCGCGTTAGCGTTTCGCAAACTTTAATTATTGAATTGGTCTACTTTAGACACTTTACAAAAAAAGAACTCACATATGTCAAATTGATATATAACTTAATATAAAAATAGATATATTTGTAATGAGAAAATTAAAATGTTGTGCGAAAAAAAGTTAAAATGTTTCTTTAGATTTTTGCAGTCCCTCGTAAATATATGCAAATCCCTCCAATAGAGTTTTTTCACCAAGCGAAATGTTATAAGGTACATTAAGTAATGTGTAAATCAAAGAAATTTCCTTAAATCTCCTGTTCTGTGTGTGCGTTGAATAAAAATTTTGTAAAATGTGTCACTATGAAATTTTAGACTTGATAGAACTTAATATTGTAAAAGTGATGGATTAGAAGTATAAACTCAAAACAATTTTATTTTGTTGATGCAGTCCCTAAAATGTAATTTTGTCTCTTCATTTTTGATACTTTTTTTCTGTTTTTTGATTACAGTAATTCTTTGATAATATAAACATATCTTAAAAACTTCAAGATTACTTGATTGTAGTTGATATTTTTTGATGTAAATACAGCAACATTACAACAAGAAAATATGTTTCATTCTTTCTTATTTAATTGGTAACGTAGACATTCCCATGAATTTGATGTTAATCAAAAACACAATTTAAAATTAAAGAACATATTGCCTTTAGTTTAATATATATCAAATAAGGTAATGTTCAATTTTTGTTTATAAAAATATAATTATCTTTTTTTTATTTATAAATTATAAAAATTAAAAAAAATAACAATAAAACATAAAATAAAAAAATAAAAAATTAAAAAAGGGTAAAAATATAGATCAACTACAAAACAAATTATATATAAAAAGTTCACTTGATAAGAATTTTCTTAACCTTACAAATTTTTGAAATCATTTTTATTTTTAAATTTAAATCAAGAAAAAACTTTAGAACAAGATACAGTAGCATCTTCTAGTTCAAATAAAATCTGCTATGTGTCAAAAAAAAGAAAAATAATTTAAATAAAAATGCTGAGACAAGACTTAAATTAAATCAGTTTAATCGAATTTAGTCGATAATAATCAATGTTTCAAACAATCGAAAGTAGCGCCTCACATAAATCAAAACAAATGCCGTTACCCTGACGAAAAATTTAACTATATACTTTTTGTCGAATGACAGATAAATTGAATAAAAATAGAACAAGAGTAGATTACTTTTTCTTTTTTTTTTTTTTGAGAAGAATACTAATTTATCGAAAGATAATTCAAATATGGAACAAGAAACGGCAACGTTTTTGCTTAAATCAGTAAAAAAATAAAACATTATACATACTCATTGCAATCAGTTTTTGCCTGAAAAGATCTACAAAAAAACGTCAAAAATCTTTTAAAAGTTTTTGAAGAAGATATTTCTCTGAAAACTTTTGTAAAAACCTTGCATTCTCCGCAGAAACCAAAATCAGTTGTGACGTGACAGCAATGGCCACACTTGGGAAAAATAAAGAGACCTCATTACATTATTTTCCACATATACATTTGCAGCACATTTCCCCACCCCCACAATTTTGAGAAACGTGCATTAAATTTTCGTAGGATGTATTATTTTTCAAATGAAAAAATATGGCGATTTATCAGATACAGACGGTATTTATTTTCCGTTGTGGAAAAAATAATGACACTAGAAAACTTAAAAAACTTCTCCTGAAGTGTCAGTGCAAAATTTGGGAGAAAAACTAAGCAGGCAGTAGACAAATTTTTTTTTTTAATCAATGAAACTTTTGTTTTATGATCAGTCTGGAACATTTTCTTGCTTTTGTTCCAGTACAAGGAAAATTGTTTTTACTATTTTCCGAAAGTTGTTCAATAAAATGCACAGTGGATTTTTTTTCGGGTTTATTTTTATGCATGAAAAAAGCGGGCCCGGCCATTTAGAAGTTGTGTGATTACTTTTTTTTAGAATATCTGTAGATTACCACATGCAGAGCATATCATGGAATCTTTCCTAACAAATTTTGATTTATGTTTTGAAGGAAATAGTATAATGACAGAAATTTTCAAGTTAATTTGTAACTATGTTTTAATTAAGTTAAGAAAGTACTATTATTTTATCAAAAAAAGCTAAGTCCAGAAAAAATATTTACCTTCACATTATTTTTTTCATATCTACAATCAAACTAAAGGTATGATTGCAGGTCACAATAATACCACTCTAAAAAATAGAAATCTTGGTAACCAATCGTGACCATTGAATTACGGTAGATATTGAATTTTTCCGGTTGCTAATTAATTATTAATTCAAAAAATCACCTTGGGAATTTCTTTTTCTTGATTTCTTTTCTTAGTTTCTCCAGGTTTTTCGGCAAGTTTAGATATCACGTCAAATACAGTAACATTGGAGGGCGTCTTCACGGATTTACCGTGACGGGGAAAGGTTTTTCCAAGTCGCAAAGGAAAAAATCCGGGGTCTTTCTGCATGGATACAAACAAGGTTCTTCCAGATATCATTCATCAGGAATATACGTACAACAAGTTTTACCCCATAAGATACTACTCACTCCGCTGATACTCTGTTGTGAATTGCTTGGCGTATTTGATGCAAATAAATCTCCCAAGAGTATGTTTGAGAGTCTTGATTTGTACAAGTAGTTTTTAAAACCAATGCAAGTATTTTATGGTAGTTCAGGGGGAAAGGGAGGTATGGAGAAAAGTTATTAATAAATTTTGCAGGCTAGTTAAAAATTTTTCCAGTGTTTAACGGAGAATTAGAAATTTGAACGAGATGTCAAAGAAAAAGAAAATCTCAGAAAAAAAAAACATTGAAAAAATTTTCAACCAAAAATTTTTTGTACGGTGATTTTATTGAAAAAGCAGGAAAAATAATTGTAGGCCTAGGAAAAGTGTTGCAAAAATTTTTTCCATCGGGGGATTTTTTTTTTTGATTTCTCCGAAGTTGCACTACGCGAAATGACTCCTATTTTTTTTTTGAATTTTTCAGATTTAAATTTTTTTGTACGGGGATTTTCTAGTTTTTGAAACAATTTTGTGGGGGTGGGGCCCCGTCCGGGGCTCTGCGTAAAAACTGTGCGTTTTTTCTGCAGGAAGGAACGGCAACGTTTGCTTTTTTTTTGCTTTTTCTGTTTTTGATGGCCAGAGTTGTTCAAGGGGCAACGTTTCAGCTACGGCCGTTGCCGTGCAAAACATGGTGTTCTGCAGCCTTTTCTGACCTCCGGAATTACTTGGAATTAAAGTTTCGAGGGAGAATAAAGTGGTTATTTTTCGTCTTTAGCAACTGAAACGTTTCTTTACTACCGGGAAAACATGCAATTCAATGTTTACAATGTAAGCAAATTTCGAGAAAGCTAAGTTCTTTGTAAAGAAAGGTAAAATTTTTTCATGGAATTCAATTTCAATTATTTTTGTATAAATACTGAAAGGATTTGGTTAGAATTAATTAAATTGTTTCTACCTTTGATTTAATTTTTTTTTTATGCTAAAAAGATCATCAAATAAACATTTATTTTAAAGACTTTAAAACAAACAAACAAACAAATATTAATTAAAATGTCTGCTGTCGAAGGTAACGTCGCGGAACATTTAACTCCAACCGCATCTGCTTCCAATTCGGTTGTTTCTACTCCATCCAATAAGGCTGATAGAGATGAATTAAAAGATATTAATTCTAATGAAGATGAAAACTATCCTTCTCCAACTGAAATGCCAAAGAAGTCTGGTTCAGCTTATGCAACTGTCTCCATTCTTTGTCTTATGATTGCTTTTGGTGGTTTCGTTTTTGGTTGGGATACTGGTACTATTTCTGGTTTCGTTAACCAAACTGATTTCGTCAGAAGATTTGGTCAAAGAAACAGTTCCGGTGAACCATACTTATCAAAGGTCAGAACTGGTTTAATTGTTGCTATCTTTAACATCGGTTGTTGTATCGGTGGTATTCTTTTATCTAAGCTTGGTGATGTCTATGGTCGTAAAGTCGGTTTAACTGTTGTCGTTAGTATTTACATTATCGGTATTATTATTTCTATTGCTTCTATTGATAAATGGTATCAATATTTCATTGGTAGAATTATTTCTGGTTTAGGTGTTGGTGGTATTTCTGTCTTATCTCCAATGTTAATTTCTGAAATTTCTCCAAAACATTTAAGAGGTACTTTAGTCGCTTGTTATCAATTAATGATCACCTTAGGTATTTTCTTAGGTTACTGTACTAACTATGGTACTAAAAGTTATTCTAATTCTGTCCAATGGAGAGTTCCATTAGGTTTATGTTTCGCATGGGCTTTATTCTTGATTGGTGGTATGACTTTTGTTCCAGAATCTCCACGTTACTTAGCTGAAGTTGGTAAATTAGAAGAAGCTAAAAGATCCATTTCTGTTTCTAACAAAGTTACTATTGATGATCCATCTGTTGGCGCTGAATTAGAATTAATCTTAGCTGGTATTGAAGCTGAAAGATTAGCTGGTAACGCTTCTTGGGGTGAAATTTTCTCTACTAAAACCAAGGTTTTCCAACGTTTAGTTATGGGTTCTATGATTCAATCTTTACAACAATTGACTGGTGATAACTATTTCTTCTACTATGGTACTACTATTTTCAACTCTGTCGGTATGAGTGATTCTTTCGAAACTTCTATTGTCTTAGGTATTGTTAACTTTGCTTCTACCTTTGTTGGTATTTATGTTGTTGAAAGATTTGGTCGTCGTACTTGTTTATTATGGGGTTCCGCTGGTATGACTGCTTGTATGGTTATCTTTGCTTCTGTTGGTGTTACCAGATTATGGCCAGATGGTCCAGATCACAAAGAAAATTCTTCTAAAGGTGCTGGTAATTGTATGATTGTCTTTACTTGTTTCTTCATTTTCTGTTTCGCTCCAACATGGGCTCCAATTGCTTTCGTTGTTAACTCTGAATCTTTCCCATTGAGAGTCAAATCTAAGTGTATGTCTGTTTCTCAAGGTTGTAACTGGATCTGGGGTTTCTTAATTGGTTTCTTCACTCCATTTATTACTGGTGCTATTAATTTCTACTATGGTTACGTCTTTATGGGTTGTTTATGTTTCTCATTCTTCTACGTTTTCTTATTCGTCCCAGAAACTAAAGGTTTAACTTTAGAAGAAGTCAACACTATGTGGATGGAAGGTACTTTACCATGGAAATCTGCTTCTTGGGTTCCACCAAGTAAGAGAGGTGCTGATTACGATGCTGAAGCTTTAAATCACGATGATAAGCCAATCTACAAGAGAATGTTCTCTAGAAATTAATCAAAAATAAAAAAAAATTACGAATTTTCATGACTAATTTAATTCAAATCTAATACTAATTTTAATTTAATTTTTTTTTCCTCTACTCTTTATATAACTATTACATAGTTACTAATTTAATTACAAATATTTAATAAATTTTTATCCTCCTTTTATTTTTTTAAAGTTTTTTCTTTTCTGGTTTTTTTCCAAAAGTTAATTAATTATGTTGTTAAAGTTTTAAGCCCAATTGTTGTTCTTATAGACATGAAAAGACATGTTTAAAGATTGACAGCATTTGTCATTCATTAGCAATAAAGAATACAAAATTTTTTAAAACAACATTGAGTAACAATAAATATGATTCCAGATTTAAAAAATTAAAAAGAGGCAGACAAAATTCTGTTATAAAAAAAAACACATACAAAAATAAATTCAATTTGTCTCAGAATTCACTTCACGTTGTGGCTACATGTAAATACATATATTCATATATTCATATATACATTTTCTGATTGTGACATGTAGTTGTTAACTATTTAGTCAAATTTTAAGCAATATTCTTTTTTTGACATGCGATGCTTTTTCTTGGGTGACGCATTTTTTTTTTTCGGGAAATTTTTAAAATTTTTTTCTTTGTATCGAGATGCATGCTTTAAGAAAGACTAAACACATTTTAAAGAAAACTTACAATCATAGAAAAACATTCGTAAAAAATTAAGCTACAGAAGTAACTTTTTATCTAAAAGCAGATATATTGAATATGAGTTCCGAAAATATTACGAACCAGTTACAAAAACTGTCTATCGCACAACCAAAGTCTTTAGAAGGCTCTCATCCAGATGTTAACGTTGTTGATTTAATGAGAAATTATATCTCTGACGAATTAAGCAAAATTTCTGGTGTCGATGCTAATTTAATCTTTCCAGCTTTAGAATGGACAAATACCTTAGAAAGAGGTGATTTATTGATTCCAGTTCCAAGATTAAGAATCAAAGGTGCTAATCCAAAGGATTTAGCTGCTAAATGGGCTGAAAATTTCCCATGTGGTGAATTTTTAAGTAAAGTTGAAGCCAATGGTCCATTTTTACAATTTTTCTTTAACCCACAATTTTTATGTAAAGTTGTCATTCCAGATGTTTTGACCAGAAAGGAACAATATGGTTCATGTAACTTGGGTGAAAACAAAAAAGTTATTGTTGAATTTTCATCTCCAAATATTGCTAAACCATTTCATGCAGGTCATTTAAGATCCACAATTATTGGTGGGTTCCTTTCTAACCTTTATGAAAAATTAGGTTGGGAAGTTACTAGAATGAACTACTTAGGTGATTGGGGTAAACAATTTGGTTTATTAGCCGTTGGTTTTGAAAGATACGGTAGTGAAGAAGCTTTAGCTGAAGATCCAATTCACCATTTATTTGATGTTTACGTTAAGATTAACAAAGATATCGAAAATGAAGGTGATTCTTTACCATTAGAAAAATCAACCAATGGTAAAGCTCGTGAATATTTCAAAAAAATGGAAGATGGTGATGAAGATGCTTTAAAAATCTGGAAAAGATTCCGTGATTTATCCATTGAAAAATATATTGAAACTTATGCTAGATTGAACATTAATTATGACGTTTACTCAGGTGAATCTCAAGTTTCTCAAGAATCCATGAATATAGCTTTAGATATGTTTAAAGAAAAAAATTTAACTCATGAGGATAGAGGTGCTACTTTAATTGACTTAACCAAATTTAACAAAAAATTAGGTAAGACTATTGTTCAAAAATCTGATGGTACCACTTTATACCTAACTAGAGATGTTGGTGCTGCTATGGATCGTTTTGAAAAATATCATTTTGATAAGATGATTTATGTTATCGCTTGTCAACAAGATTTACATACAGCTCAATTTTTTGAAATTTTAAAACAAATGGGTTTCGAATGGGTTAATAGATTACAACATGTCAATTTTGGTATGGTTCAAGGTATGTCTACTAGAAAAGGTACTGTTGTTTTCTTAGACAATATCTTAGAAGAAACTAAAGAAAAAATGCATGAAGTTATGAAAAAAAATGAAGCTAAATATTCTCAAATTGAAAATCCAGAAGAAGTTGCTGATTTAATTGGTATTTCTGCTGTGATGATTCAAGATATGCAATCTAAACGTATCAACAATTATGAATTTAAATGGGAAAGAATGCTTTCATTTGAAGGTGATACTGGTCCATATTTACAATATGCTCATTCTAGATTAAGATCTGTGGAAAGAAATGCAACTGAAATCACTTCTGATAAATGGTTAAATGCTGATTTCTCATTATTAACTGAACCAGCTGCTATTTTATTAGTTAGATTATTAGGTCAATATCCAGATGTCTTAAGAAATGCTATGAAAACTCATGAACCAACTACAGTTGTTACTTACTTATTTAAATTGACCCATCAAGTTTCATCTTGTTATGATGTCTTATGGGTTGCTGGTCAAAAGGAAGAAGTAGCTACTGCTCGTCTTGCATTATATGCCGCTGCTAGACAAATTCTTTACAATGGTATGTGTTTATTAGGTTTAACCCCTGTTGACAGAATGTAACTGTAATTAATATAAACTAGACATATATAAATATATATTTATTTACTTTTTTTTTAAACCCATTTGTATACGTAACCATAACTTAGGATAGAAATAAAAAAAAGATTAAAAATATACTGTATTTTTTCAGTTGGAGTGTATATTCAATCCATCTTCTGTAAGTTATCTAATGTATTTCATTTGGAAAAAGACCTTTTGACATGAATAAAAAAATTAACCTAAAAAACGAGAGTTTAATTTGTAAAAAATATATTAACTTAATTATAATATTATTTTCTATGATATTTTCTTATTGAATAGATCGTTATTTAAAGCTTGGCCATTGATCACGGTTTAATTACTTCATCCTAACATTATTATTACCAAAAATCAACTTTAAAATGCGTATGACAATTTATTGTTAAAATTACGAGTTAATGCTACACTGTTGTCAGTATATCTTGTTATATAGAAGAAACTGCTACCCAAGCATTTACATAACCACTTACCACTCATTAAACAAATCAAACTACTTAATAATGGATGCAGGACCGCAGTATTTCAAAAAAGTTCTGTAATTTTTAGCAAGTGTTTACATTGATCAATGGAGTGGGAAATATTTACCTCCTATAAGTATATTGATTCGAGACTAATATCGATCGTATAAAGTGAGAACAGCACGTGATTAAAATAAGAAATTAGGGGAGAAGATTAAAGGTAAAATATAAGGATGAA
>JAMSGN010000269.1:0-19078 GCA_030462905.1 Jamesozyma gamospora
GGATATCCGTAAGTTCTTAGATGGTATTTACGTTTCCTCAAAGGGTTTCATTGAAGAAGAATTATAAATAACTTCAAATTAATATATTTAGAATATTTTTTTATAGGTACTTTGTAGTTTAATTTATCATTTCAAATCGAATTTAATAAAAATAAGTAATATTATATTATAAATACTGTACAAGATTTTTTTTTATGGAATTGTTAAATGCTTTTGATAATTCAACATACTATTTGTAAAAAGAAAAATGGTAAGAATATTTTTTTTTTTTTTTTTTCTTTTGGGGTAAAAAATTAATTAGTAAATAAATAATAAAACAAATTAAATCAATAAAAGGAAAATGACAATATATAATTTTTATTAACGAAATTATTTCATGATTTATGTACACAATGAAAATTAAAGAAAATTAAATAGTAGAAAAAAAGAAAGTACATACAATCTTATGCTTAAAATTTTATTTTTTTTTTTTTTGGTTTTCTTTTATCTTTTAGAAATCAATTAACAACACTTCTAGCATAATCTCTAGATTTTTGAATTAATAAAGCATCGGCTAAGACTAAAGCAGCCATAGCTTCAACGATTGGAATAGCTCTTGGGGTAACGGCAGGATCGTGTCTACCTTTAGCTGCTAAGATACCATCTTTACCATCAAAAGTACAAGTAGCTTGTTCTTGAGAGATAGTAGCAACTGATTTAAATGGAACAGAAAAATAAATATTTTCACCATTAGAGATACCACCTTGAATACCACCAGAATTATTTGTCTTTGTTCTTAATCTTTTGGTTTCTTCTTCAAAATAAAACATATCATTATGTTTTGAACCTGGAACAGAAACACCTTGGAAACCAGAACCAATTTCAAAACCTTTGGAGGCTGGAATTGAAAGCATAGCATGAGCTAACATGGCTTCTAATTTATCAAAACAAGGTTCACCTAAACCAGTTGGTAAATTTCTAATAACACATGTAACAACACCACCTATAGAATCTTGATTACCTCTATAATATTCAATTTCTTTAACCATATCACCAGCAACAGTAGCATCGGGACATCTAATTGGACCCATAGAATCAACTTTATCCCTAGTGATGGTATTTAATATATGATGAAAATTTGGGTCAAATGAATCTCTATTCATTTTAATTTTACCAATTTGGGTGACAAAAGCGACGATTTCAACATTTGAGACTTGTTTTAAAAATTTTTCAGCAATGGCACCAGCGGCAACTCTACCAATAGTTTCTCTTGCAGAGGCTCTACCACCACCTGAAGAAGCTTTAATACCATATTTTTCAGAATAAGTAAAATCAGCATGTGAAGGTCTTGGATATTTACTCATTTCACTATAATCATTTGGTCTATGATCTTCATTTTTAACAATCATTGCAATAGGAGTACCTAAAGTCTTATTATATTCAGTACCAGATTGAATTTCAACACGATCCTTTTCATTACGTGGAGTTGACAATTTTGATTGACCTGGTCTTCTTCTTGTTAATTGTGGTTGAATATCTTGTTCAGTAAGAGTCATACCAGGTGGAACACCATCGACTATGCAACCGACAGATTTACAATGAGATTCACCATAAGTGGTGACACGAAAGATTTTACCAAAAGTAGACATGTTTTTTTTGCTTTGTTTTTCTTCAGATTCACTGCAATGAAAAAAATTTCAATACTTGTCGAAATTGTAGTTTTTATAATTGATTTCAATGTCATTTTTTTGCTTTTTTCATACCTTTTTCATGGACGAAAAACTGAAATTTTTCAGGTATGAATCATCAAGAGGCACGTGACTCGAGGACCGATGTTGTCGACAGCAGAGATAAAGCAAGTGGAGCGTACAATTGGAAGTGATGAGTGTGCTAGTAGTAGCAGCAGCTGGCTGGATGACAGTGGTTACGTCTTTTCCAGAAGTCTGCAGCGTGGACCGTTGTGTTGCCCTGTCCGGATCCCGTAGATCTGCTAGCAACTTGTTCTAACATGCTTGGCAGAAATTGCCATGCTAATACCATCACTCGACTTGTACATGTAACACAGCTTTGTGTTGTTGGTCATTCTTTTTCAGTTGTGCTGTTTTCTGCTGCTGTTTCTTTTACCTTGAAACAACGAAAGAGATGCTTCAATATGAGGCACCAAACACGACGACAAAACAGCTCAATGGGGACCAAGCATTCCATGAAAATTTTTTAAAGGAAGGATAACAACGTTGCCACCCTTCAAAACAAGACACAGAAATACTTTTTTGACTTAAACTGTTCGGTTTGAGAGATATCAAACATTTTAATCATGTCACTTTCTGCCTTATTAAATGATGAAGATAAAGATGTCGTTATACCACAACCAGTACAGAATTCAGTAAATCATAAACAAGAATTCTTGGAAAAACTTAATCAGGAGTTTACAAAGATTCAAATAAGAGATGTCGTTGAGCAAGATTATCAGGATTGGAAATTCTTAAATTTTCAACAATTTGAATTAATTAGTGATTTAAATAATTATACAAAGAATGAATGGTCATCATTTGATGAAAAAGATTTCAAAAGAATTTGGGAAATTATTAATGATAATAATATTGAATGGGATCAATATCAAGAATTTAAAAAAAAATATTTACAATTAACTAAAGATAATTTAATTAATAATGATAAATCAATCCATCATTTGAAAAATCAAAATATTATACATAATGATAATTATTTGGACCAAGAAAGTAATGAATCTAATGAAGATAATAATCAAGAAAGAGAAAAAGTAAAAGATGAAATACAAGGTTCCGATGATAATGAAAACGACAATAGTAATAAAAATGATGATGATAATGACGAGGAGGACAATGATGATGACGATGATGATGAACAAGAAAAAGACAAAAATGAAGAAGTAATGTTACATTCTAATAATTATGATGATGATAGTGATTTTTCTCCTGAATTTGAAAGTAAAAAATTAAAATATTTATCAACTCTGAAAGATAAAACTATTACACTTGATAGTGATAAATCTAAAATAAGTCGTGAATTAGAGAAAATGTATCAGAAAAGTAGAGTACCAAAGATTAAAAAAAGAAGATTTACAAATGCCATTATAACAGAATATAATCCATCAAAAAATTTATTACAAGTTAAAATTACATTAAAACAATTTCATTCAAAAAAATTAAAAAGATTAATTAATGAAGCTGCACGTAAAAGAGAAAGAGAGATCCAAATGGAAACATTAAGAAATAGTAATTTTACTAATTCAGATGATGATGAATTATTTATGTTACATAATAATAATGGGATTTTTACACCAATTAAAAAGAAAAAAAATTTAGATGGTTCTTCATCAACAACTATTTTAATTGATGAAGATGGTAATCCAATTTCAGATGATTTAATAAATAATCAATTTACTGATTTAATGATCAAAAAAAGATCAACATCTCATGGTTTACCAACTTATGGTATGAAAATGTCTGCAAAAGAAGCAAGGGCCATTCAACGTCATTATGATAATATTTATATTACTATTTGGAAAGATATGGCAAGAAAAGATTCAAATAAAATGTTAAGATTATTACAACAAATTCAATCTGTTAAGACAGCAAATTTTAAAAAGACTTCTTCATTATGTGCAAGAGAAGCTAAAAAATGGCAAGCAAGAAATTTTAAACAAATTAAAGATTATCAAACAAGAGCAAGAAGAGGTATTAGAGAAATGTCAAATTTTTGGAAAAAAAATGAACGTGAAGAACGTGAAATAAAGAAAAAAGCAGAAAAGATTGCTTTAGAAAATGCAAAGAAAGAGGAAGAAGAAAGAGAATCAAAAAGACAAGCAAAAAAATTAAATTTCTTATTAACTCAAACTGAATTATATTCACATTTTATTGGTAGAAAGATTAAAACTGATGAATTTGAAGGTAATGAAAATAATGTTAATGAAAATGATATTGATTTAGAGAATACAGATTCATCAAAGAAAAATAATTTTCATGAAATTGATTTTGATAATGAAAATGATGATGATTTAAGAACAAAAGCTGCAGAAAATGCATCAAATGTCTTGGCTCAAACAAGAGCTCAAGCAAAAGCTTTTGATAATCAAAGTAATAAAGAAAATGAACAAGAACATAAAAATAATGATGAAGAAAATGGTGATGATGATGAATTAAACTTTCAAAATCCAACTTCTTTAGGTGAAATTACCATTGAACAACCTAAATTATTAGAATGTACATTAAAAGAATATCAATTAAAAGGTTTAAATTGGTTAGCAAATTTATATGATCAAGGTATTAATGGTATCCTAGCAGATGAAATGGGTTTAGGTAAAACAGTTCAATCAATATCTGTCCTGGCACATTTAGCTGAACGTTATAATATTTGGGGACCATTTTTAGTTGTTACACCTGCATCTACTTTACATAATTGGATTAATGAAATTGCAAAATTTGTTCCAAATTTTAAAATTTTACCTTATTGGGGTAATGGTAACGATCGTAAAATTTTAAGAAAATTTTGGGATAGAAAAAATTTAAGATATAACAAAGATTCACCATTTCATGTTATGGTTACTTCTTATCAAATGGTTGTTTCAGATGTTTCATATTTACAAAAAATGAAATGGCAATATATGATTTTAGATGAAGCTCAAGCAATTAAATCTTCTCAATCATCGCGTTGGAAAAATTTATTAAGTTTTCATTGTCGTAATAGGTTATTATTAACAGGTACACCAATTCAAAATAGTATGCAAGAATTATGGGCTCTTTTACATTTCATTATGCCATCATTATTTGATTCTCATGATGAATTTAGTGAATGGTTTTCTAAAGATATTGAATCACATGCAGAAGGTAATACAAAATTGAATCAACAACAATTAAGACGTTTACATATGATTTTAAAACCCTTTATGTTAAGACGTATTAAAAAAAATGTTCAAACTGAATTAGGTGATAAGATTGAAATCGATGTTCTTTGTGATTTAACAAAAAGACAAGAAAAATTATATAAAATACTAAGATCACAAGTATCAAGTAGTTATGATGCTATTGAAAATGCTGCTGGTAATGATGATTTTACAGGTGATCAAAATTTAATTAATACAGTCATGCAATTTAGAAAAGTTTGTAATCATCCTGATTTATTTGAAAGAGCTGATATTGAATCCCCATTTTCGTTTGCTTCTTTTGGTAAATTAAATTCTAATATTAGAAAGACATCAACAAATGGTAACAACACTATTACAAATAGTGTAAACAGTAGTAGTATCAATATTTCAAATCTTGACAAAAATGGAAATTTTAATAATTCACTTTCAAACATGAATAATACCAATTATACCAACCTCGAAGAAATGTTATATTCTACTGTAAATCCAATTAAATATAATTTACCAAAACTCATTTATGAAGATATTATCTTACCAAATTTTAACAATAATGTTGATACATTAAATAAATTGATAAATTATTCAATGAATATTTTTAATCCAGTTTACAATGGAAAATTATGTCAATTACTATCCAGATGCACCGGCATTCCAAAACATAAATTTTTGAAATTATCGCATCAAGAACTAATATCTAAAGCAATTCAACTTGACGAAAATAATTTTATTAAAAAGGATAATTTTAAGTACAATTTACTTTTATCAGATAAATCAAATAATTTGGAAAAATTATCAAGAGAAACGACGACTGGCGTCTTACAATCTTTATTGAATATAAAGAATGATGTTTATGAAGAGAACTATTTAAATTCTTTACAAAGAGCTTATCACCCTAGTGCATCCGCTCCTCCAATTAATATCCAAGTCATTGGATCTAATAATTTTTCAAATAAAATTAAAGATGAATTATTTAATGCAGAAATTTCACAAGCATTATCAGATATTCCTTCAACTACCCAATACAGTATGTACGTTAATAAAAAGATTCCCCTGGAATTATTTCCAAAGACAAACTTATTCCCTAAACCATTGAATAAAAATTTTTCAACCAATATATCAATGCCTTCCATGGATAGATTTATAACGGAATCTGCTAAATTGAAAAAATTAGACGAAATGCTGGCTACTTTGAAAAAGGATGATCATAGAGTCTTAATATATTTCCAAATGACAAAGATGATGGATCTAATGGAAGAATATTTAACTTATAGACAATACAATCACATCAGGCTAGATGGTTCCTCCAAATTAGAAGATCGTCGTGATTTAGTTCATGACTGGCAAACTAAACCTGAAATATTTATATTTTTATTAAGTACAAGAGCAGGTGGGTTAGGTATCAACTTAACAGCAGCCGATACTGTCATTTTTTATGATTCTGATTGGAATCCAACTATTGATTCACAAGCTATGGATAGAGCGCATAGATTGGGTCAAACTAGACAAGTTACAGTTTATAGACTTTTGGTTAAGGACACAATTGAAGAAAGAATGAGAGATAGAGCAAAACAAAAGGAACAGGTACAACAAGTCGTTATGGAAGGTAAAACCCAGGAAAATAATGTTAAGACAATCGAAGCTACTGTGAAGGTCCAAGATATAAAGAATAATTAGTTTAAAAATTACATACTTTCATATAGAATTTATTAAAATTGTATGGTCTGTTATAGTTTGTTTGAAATATATTTATACTTCAAAGAAAGCAAAAAATTGTTAGTGTTTTTTTTTGGTTTTTTATCTAAAAAACACATATTTTCAACATCTTGAGATATTTATCGTAATAATTACAAAACTTTTCGTAATCTTTCTTTGATATATTTTTAGAATCATAAGCAATATCTTGTAATGCTTTCATCTGATATATAATCAAACCAAAAGAATTTCTTTTCAATGCAGCTGTTTCATTAAATTTATCATCCTTCTTCTCGATATTCATTACAGGTTGTTCATCTTCTTGTATATAGGTACTAGTTTCATTCTCACCGAACAACATATCAATATCATCATCAGGTAAATGTCCTTCTTGCTTTACTTGATCTTCTTCTTTCTTTTTTATACTGAAAGTGTCTTCTTTAGGCTCGACATTTGTGGTTAATTTAGGACTCTTAGACGTATCAGATTGTTCGTGATCATTTTCAAATAATTGAATCATTCTGGCCGCTTCCAGTGGTGTTTCACAATCATAAAGAACCAAAAAGTAAAAAAAATAGTCAAGAACATGCTCAGACCCCATAGAATCCAATTTGTTTCTGGCTGCAGGAACACCGTATGTTGTTAATTTGTAATCCAACGTTTGCAAAACATCAAACAAGAATTTCTTAGGAGTTACCAATCTAATTACTTCATATAAGTAATCTAGATTGTAATAAGTACTGCTGTGTAAATTCCAAAAGGAATTGATTTGATTAGTCATAATTTTGTTTATAGGATTCTCGTTTAAAATTAGAAATTTTTCATATCCAAATGGTTTCTGTTGAGAGTATATAATTTCTAAATTCAAAATTCTTGAATCGGCATTATATATGGGTGAAATATTCAGCACAGTAACCAATTTATCTATGAGGAAATCCAGTACTGGTTTTTCTTGAGAATCTGAAGAGTAAACCCCATAATTCGATTGTGATTGTTTGCGGAATTTTCTTAAAACTTTTAAAAGTCCGATAGCATTAAGTCTTAGCACAGCATTGTGAAATGTTTGAGAATCTTCATTTAAGGTGTTAGGAGTAAAAATTGCTTTTAATATTTTGAATATGTTCTCTAAGAGATCGTCCATTTCTTGTTCATTTCTTAAGCACATTAAATAACCTTCCAACCAGTAAACAATCTTTATTAACCCACAAATTATTGAAGGCTGTAAAAAATACTCGATCCCTCCTATTATATTATTAACGTTTGAAACGGCATTTGCTTCTAATGCTAATAATACTTGTTTGAATATATAAGGTATCATTGTTGCAAATTGTTTTGGAGTTGTATCTTTTAATAACTCATCCGATATAGACATGTTGACAAATAAATCAGATAACCAACCTTGAATTATTTTATGAGAATCTATTTGTACTTGTTGATTTCTTGGATCCTTTCCTTCAATGATGTAGTCGTCTGGTATTTCGGATAAAGATGAAATAAATTTTATAGCAAAAGAATTATGGATATCATTAATTAAATTACTTTTTAAAGCCACGTCAGGTAAAGAAACATCATAAATCTTAACAAGATTAATTAATAAAAGTAATGACCAGTTAAATGATAAGTAAATAAACGAATGTTCATCGGGATCAACGGTCTCATCATTTTTGTTTGTTTTGATGGCTGTTGGCCATACGACATCTATAAAATTCATTAATTTTTCAGTAAGATTGGTTGGATTACAAAATGTTAAAATTGAAGTGAATGAATGAGCAAAATTGAATGTAAACAATGCGCATATCTTAGTAATTCTATTATAATTTGATGACTTTACCGATTCATCTAATACTGAAATCAAAGTTTCTGATAATTCTTTTTGTTTTGTTGGAGAAACGGTTTCAAAATTACATAGAGTTTGAAATAGGCCATTGTTGGAATCAATGGTATCACCACTAATATACTGTAATTCTAGATTATCCAACGAACTTTCAACAAAAATTTTTATATTATAAATTTTTTCTTGAATACCTTGAGATGAAGTAATGACTAGATCATCTGCTGTGGGCAATATCTTTGGATCAATAACTTGGTCTTCTCTTAAAAAATCATTTATTAAATTTTGAGGTTGTAAGCCTAACATGACTAATGATTTTATGAAATCATGCCTTATATCAAAGCTAGTGGTAGTATAATCATCAAACAAATCTTCGTCTCTAGTTCTTGTATCGTCCTTATCTGAATAATATGACCGAATGGCTTTTATTACTTTTGCATCTATTTTTTCTAGTGCTCTTGTTATCACTTCTGGACTGTTGGGTAAATGAACCTTAATCAAAAGAGGCAAGTGTTTTGAAATGAAAATTATCCATTGTCTTTCTAAGATGTTTTGATTTGAATTGGTTTGATGATATTGCTTGTTACTTACAAATTGAGCAAAACATGTAAACGAAGTTTCAATTAAATCAGAAAATAATAATTCAGAATTTTGTGTATTTGGAATATTTTCTTGAAAAATTGCGGCTGAAATTGATGAATATCTCGATAAAAAATCATCATCAACAGCTTCCCAATTAATTATCTTGTTATTTAACCAAATATTTTTGTAATAACGTAATAACTTTAAATCTTTATATTTGACTGTTGATCCAATAGTTGTAAGAACAGGAGTTTTCATCATTGATAAAGGACTTGGGATAAACTGAGGTGAAGTAATAGTCGGAGAGCTAATAAATTCTTGAGCTGTTTCTTTGGAAAAAGAATTTAAATCCTTAAAATTTAATTTAGAATCCATTATTTGTAAAATTTTTCTGTGTAGCAATTTATTAACTGTTGATAATCTGCATAATGCCGTATGAATTTTCTTCTCACAATCAGAAGAAGAAACTACAATCGAGGTATTGGAAAACTTTAATACAGATTGTAAAAATTTAAAAATGGAAACAGTAAGTGCATTACTTGATAGTTGAAAGTCTATATTAAATATGTTTGGGATGATAATGTTTGGTAAGTCATTAATTAGTTGGTCGGTAATTAACTTATCATCAAGTTTAGTGAAATGAGCACACGATTTAGAGAAAAAATGGACTAACATTGATGATGTTTTAATTAAGTGCAATTTTGGCATAAATGTCTTGATGAGATCTGTGTTGTAATTGACAAATAGTATTTCCACTAGGTATTCTGCAACAATTAAAGACCTGCTAGAATTTAAAAGCCTAACAAAATCATCAGAAATATTATTAGAAAACTCAACTGTTTTTTCAGTTTCATTCTCAGAATCTTCGTTTTGGATAGTTGAAGAAAATTTTTCATTGTAAAATTCTTTGTAAAGACTCAAAAAGTCAGATACAACTATATTACGTTCAATGGACTTGAGAACAAAATTATATATAGATTCATTTTGAATTGAAGCAGACATAACGATTCTAGTGTACTATTTTCTGTTTACTCTCTGTTCTAAATAGTATTATAAGTTAGGCATATATCAGCTTTACCTTTACTGTTTTTTTTCCAAATGCAGTGATTTCAAATATTTGAAAAATTCACGTGAAAAATACGTTTTATGAAAATTTTAACAAGTTTTTGAAGAGTTTACAAAGTAAATTTAAATAGATAATTAACTATATATGTAATGATGTGAACGGCACACTAATTATACGGTATCATTGTTTTGTAGTAGCTCGTTGTGGTAATTATTTATTCTCCTCTGGTACTTGAGACGACTCCATGGCGAGTTGCCAATTGGGAATATCAGATTTCAAATCAGCAGTATTATTCGATACTAACTCGGTTTTTCTTTCTTCTCTAGCCTTTTTCCAGGCTGGGACATTTTCTGAAGAATCGGTATTATCATTGGTAATAGGTTCATCAAAACTCATCTTGGCAAGTAATTCAGCCGCTGATGGAATGGCTTCAACTCCTGGAATTTCACCAATTGGAGAATTCAAATGATTAAATCCAGTACTAGTGGATTCATTATTTTTAACTGTCATAGGCTCCCTTTCAGCTGAATTTCGTAGACTGGCGGAGTTTTTTATCAAGCTTTTTAAGGAAGCAATTTCTGTATTAATTTGATCTAACTCTTTTATGGTACCATTGTTTTTCACAAATTTTTCCAAAGAATTCTGCAAGTTACTTAATTCCAACTTCATCATCTTAAAATCAGCCTCTATTTTCTCTCTAGTTCTTGTTGTTTCATCAAGTGATATTTGTAACTTCTCAATGGTAACATCCAACTCAGCCATTTTTTTTGTTTTCTCTTCCTTAAATTCAGACTGCTCTTGTTCTATTGCAAGTAAAATTTTGTCAACTTTTTCAAATTGAGCATTAATCTCATCCTTATCCTGCTCCAGTTTAGTTTTAGTTTCTGGCAAAATGTTCGGTATGATGTAACGTTTAGTTACTTCGTATAATCCATAGAATAACCCAGCGGTTGCAGTAGCCACTATGAAATAATCCTTCCAATCACGTTGAGGTAAAGGTGGTGGTAAGGTCTCATAAATATAGCCCTGTTGATTTTTATTAAAAGCATCTGGGAATCGTTTCTCTTCTTTATTGACAACACCAGAAGTATTTACATGTTCCTTAGACAAACTCAAAGCTAATTGAATTTCATCTTCATTTAAACCCTTCTTTTTCAAAAATTCAATCTTGTTTGTCATTGGGGCATTCTCAATTGTAGAATCAGCCAAGAAACTCACAGCTGAATCAAATAACTCTTTTCTTTCTGATGAAACATTTTTACTCATTTTATATTCTTAAAACCAAATGATTTGTTGAGTACAAACTCTTTTGTGTTCTTGGATCAATACTATTCAGGTTTTTGAGTTTAATGGTTTAAGAAGTCTTAAAAGTTTGCGCATTGTAAAACGGGTTGAAAAGGTGCAATTTTAGAATTGGTAAAATTGAACTAAAAAAATTACAGTCGTCAAAAAACCAGCTTGTATTGGAACAACTAAAGGTTAAATGGATGAATTACTGAAATACAAACATAGAGATGGTAATTGGGATGTTATTTTAGTGCTAGATGTTCGAAAAACTGGGCTTACTGATGATTTTAATTTTGAAATGGCCATGAGGCTATTGCCGTTACAATTACAGGCAACTGTACTACGAAAAAGACAACTTCAAGATAGAATAAAGGCATTGTGCAATAGATTATTACAACTCTTTGGATGCTTCATTGCAACAGAAGGCTCATGGAAGGACTTAGAGTTTGTATTCTCTAAATATGGCAAACCGAAGTTAGCAGGAACTTCCGGTGTAAGTTTTAGTATGTCAAATGGACAGGATTATATCGTAATGTACCTCCAAAGTAAAAATATATATGAGGAAGTTGGTATCGATATTGCGTGTCAAGATGATTCGAATAATATTAATGATTTGGAACTTTACAAAGACATATTTTCCGATACTGAATTTGACTGTCTTTCATGTTGTTCAGGTGACGATAAAGGTAAGTTATTTGCTTATTATTGGTCTATTAAAGAGTCTTATACTAAATACAAAGGAATAGGACTAAATATGGATTTAAAATTAGTTGATGCTGGTGCAGTATGTAACTTTGAAGACTCAAAGCTTTTATATAGAAAAATCGAGAACAATTCAATGGTTTTTCACTCCCAATGGATCCAGCCTGGAAAAAGAGAGATCATATCTGTCTGTTTTAAAAAAGATAGTTCAACCACATTTCAAAAACCGAAACTATATGAGATTACTATAGAAAATATATGTACTTACTTTAGCTAATCTTCAGAACTATTGATTTATAGAAAAATTGAAAAATTAATTAGAACTAAATTCAATATAATGCCGTTAAACAATTTTTTTATAAACCAAAATTTGCAGACACCTTTTTAGGAATACACAATGTTCCATCAAATTCTCCATCTATCAACTTCAATGCCGCTATCCCCAGGCAAGTATGGTAAATATCAGAATCTTCTTCATCATTTTTTTTAAATCCACCCGTCAAACTATTTTCTGTATGGTTCAATAAGTACGATTTGACTAAAGCAGTTTGGCAAAGGTTTTGCCAATCTGGAGTGAGTATCATTAAGGAATTTAAACACCAAAATGCATAACATGTATCAGCAAATTTATTTTCTCTACCTTGAAAACCACCATGATCCTTTACATCGTAATATTCATTATGAATGTCTTGATATTTATTACAACCCTGATTTGAAACTTGTCTTTCAAGCAGCCACTCAATTGTGTTTTCTTTTTCAGTTGGTGACATAGCATTCATTTTATTTAAAATTTTTAGTGTAGATAATGCACATGAAGTATATCCAGCATGACTTTCTCCATAGTGACCAAAACCACCCGTTTCAGATTGCTGTTTCAGAATAAATGATACCAACTTATTAACATCTATAAACTCAGCAAAGTCTTCTTGAGAACGGCATCCCAAAATATAAAGTATTGCGACGGCAATGTAACAAAATCTTAAATCACTTGAATCTACAACTGATGGTTTGCCACTTTTATAATCTAATACAGAAACAAATGATCCAGTGTCCTTCAATTGACACCGTGAAACAAACCTCCCAAGAGTACTTTTATTTACAATTCTGTTAAAAAAAGTTTTATCATCTAATATAAGTAAAGTTAGTAATGCAAAAAGAGTATTTGGTAAGCTTAACGTATTTACACCTGAAATCGACAAATTCAGTGTTCCCACAAACCCCGAAATTGTTTCATCTTCATTCTCGATAGTAATTTCAGTAAGATAGTGTCTTCGTATCCATTCAACATTTAAAGAATATTTCTTTTGTACATCTTGATCAAGAGCGGATAGTGACTCAATTGTATAAAATATTATAGCCATCTTATTAACATCACTCCCCTGCTGACTGCCCGGTAAAAGATTTAAATGTCTTTCTAGAAATCTAATATGCTTTTTCAAATTCTTTTCCATTTCAAATATATTAAGGTGTATAATGATTTTCTCTTACAGTAGGATTTCTTTCACCTAAGGCAATTGCAACTATTGTCTTGTAATTGAGCAATAAGTTATTTCCATTGCAACACTTTTTTATCCTACAGTGTTTTTTTTTTTTCGTTTGACAAGATAAGGCGAAACTTTTTTATTACAAGATCTTGAAAAGAATCCTGGCATTTCTTTGTTAGAAAAAGTACATAACTCAAATATAAGTACAAAAAAAAAGATAAACACTAAATCATGTTTGATTAATTCAATTCAAAATAAATTTAAATTTGAATTTGAAAGAAAAGAAATACTTCATTTACCTTGAGTCTGACTTATTAATGAAAAAATATTTGGTAAGTCGCAACTTCAAAAGGGCGTAATTTAATAAAAATTTTAGACATTCCGTCAGCATAATTAAATTCAGATAATAATGAATCACCTTTCTTTAACTCTAAATTGTCAATCTTAGTGATACTTTTAAAAGGTAAGGCTGTAGAAATAATTGTATTCGCTTCCCCACCCAAGGACTCATACATCCTGATTATAATACTTTTAGTATTTTGAGCGTTTATTGCGTAATCAGATTTCAAAGACATGTCATCTTCACCTCTCTTTATATTAGAAAGTATTACATTTTCATCACCAGAAATTGTGATAATATCTTGAAAATGTTTCAAAATTTTTTCTGGAATACTATATGAAAATTTATAATTAAATTCATATCCTAACTGAACAGTGTTCGGACCCAAAGAACCACGATGTGGATAGATAGCATAGCTAAACGTATGATTACCCATGTCAGCATGAGCATCTGGGGCTTTAGAAGAACGTAACAAAGACAATCTCATCAAATTACCATGGGTAGAAAATCCATATTTACAATCATTAATAATTGAAACACCTTTTGAATAATCAGAGTAGTCAGCAAATTTGTGATGACAAACTTCAAACTTGGCTACATCCCAAGATGTATTGTAATGAGTTGGTCTTTTTGTAATTCCAAATTGAGTTTCATAAGATGCGAACTCATTCTTAACATTGACCGGAAATTCAACTTTCAAAAACTTGTTTTTAGCATTCCAATTAACAACTGATGTTGTGATGTCAACTTTACTTTTTTCTAAACAACTAGGGTCAGCTGCTTTCAAAGAAATCATAGTTTCAATCTTGCAATCATGATCGATTCTAAAAATGATTTTCAGTGTACATCTCTTCTTTGTTTCACAATCGATTTCAAGACTTTCTATTTCAACAATATATCTATACTTTTCTAAAGAATAAAGTTCAGTATCCCATGCCTGCCAATTCAATGGTTTGTCGTCGAATAATACAAACTGGTTTGCACCCAACTTATTTTTCCCATTTTTTGAATCAATAAATTCGAGTTTATAGTCCATATCAATTATGCTTATAATTGTACCAGTATTCTTTTCAATGATTACTTGTAATTTGCCGTTAGAAAGAACATATGTATTACTATTCTCAATAATCTTAGCAGAATACTTATTGTTAGGCAATTCATTAGATTTTACACTATTGCTTGACCAAGTCAATGTACGATAATCTACCATGGATGGATCAATATATTGAGCTTGTAAAAGTAATACGATTTCATCGATTAAGTTGTTACATTCCCTTATCACATCACCTAGCATAGGATTGGCTTCATATTCGTAAACCATTTCAATGCATGTACCTGGTAAAACGTCATGAAACTGACATAATAATATATTTTCCCACAAAGCATTAATTTTATTTATTGGATAAATATATCTATCTGGATACAAAAGCGATGTTTTTGTGGCCAACCATTCTAAATCGTGGATTTTCACCTCTGCTAATCTCATTAATTTTTTTGTATTGGCTTGAGTGGTGTAGGTACCTCTATGAAACTCAAAATATAATTCACCTTCCCAAGTTGGTAAGTTATATCCATGATTTGTTTTCTTTAGAATATCTTCATAAAATTCTTCCACGGAACTTCCAACTTGAAGTTTGGGGATTACGTTACCATTTTTGTTACTAATAGATCTAATGCGTCTCATTTTCTCTAACATTTCACGAGTTGGTCCACCACCACCATCCCCTTTACCATAAAGCATTAAACCAGAAGGATAGAATTCATTTGTTTTGTTTTGTTTTGCAGTACGCAATACATCTCCGAAATGAGCGTCTGCAGTATAAGTGTTTCCTGGAGGCATATGTGTTAAAACTTGGGAACCATCAATACCTGCCCAATTGAATGTCGAATGAGGAAAAGAATTTATATTATTCCAGGATAGTTTTTGAGTCAAAAATTTGTCTATACCAGATAACTGGCACAACTGAGGGATTTGCGAAGAGTAACCAAAGGTGTCTGGTAACCAAAATATGTTTGACTTTAAACCAAAATACTTTAAAAAAAACCTTTGGCCAAAGAAAAACTGCCTAGCTAACGATTCTCCACATGGGATATTTGTATCATTTTCAACCCATGATCCACCTATTGGAAAAAACTGCGATTGTTGGACTTTGGGGATCAAGATTTTGTGAAAAAAATCTGGATGATTAATTAGCAACCATTTGAACTGTTGGGCTTGAGATGCCACAAATTGGTACTCAGGGTATTCATCCATTAAAGTGCATTGTGATGCCCATGATCTAACGATTTTTCTTTTGGTTTCAGCAAATGGCCATAGCCATGCAGTATCTATATGGCAATTACCTATTCCATACACCGTATTTATTTGATTGTCATCACCCTGAAAATAAACAGCTGTGTTATCATTAAATTCATCAAAATACTCTTTCTTCAGATGTTTGCGACAACTAATCACACTAGATCTATCTTCAGGATCAAATATATTCATCACCTCATTAGCGACAGCTCTTGCTTTATGCTTCTGCCAAGTGTCATTAGGTAATTCTCTTGCAGCATCTCCTAACATCCAAAAATCCACAAACAACGCACGGGTATTCCAGTCTGGCAATACTATATCAGCTGTATCTAAATGAAAATATCTGTTATTATCAGGTGGATTAATAGTTGAGCCAGCTCCAACACCAAACATACCATTATTACCACATTCAATATAAAAAAAATATTCACCGTTGTTCTGTTTAGGTAGCAAATACTCTGTTCGTTCTCCACCAGAAAATGCTGTGGCCGGTAATAAAGTTTTTGGATCGATTACTACACCTTCATTATTACAGTTCCACTCAAAAATCAATTGTTCATTGGTGTCTACCCAATCTTGTGGAATTTTCAAATTTACTTTAAACCAAGTGGTAGACCAACTTGGACCAAATGGTTGATTTTTGTAAGCATCTTTAAATTGTAACATACCCTCCTTATCAGCATCAATGATATATTTCCAAGGTGGTCTTTTTTCAGCAGACACTGGACATGTCCCCTTTTTAAAAGGAACCTGATACCATTGAACTTTTACATGTTTTTGATCTAACGATATCCTTTTTTGGTCATAAAACTTGAATAAATTAAGATCACTATAGTCACCCCCCTTATCAATAAACTGTCTCAACCTTCCTTCATAAATACCTTGTACCGGTTTGAATTGTGGGTCATAGTTAATGTTTTGAAATGACATCACTAAATATAACTTGATTATCTTTATTTTAATCTTAGATTCTTGTAGCCCGTATTATAACTGTTCTTATTCTTATAGCGCAAGTATTCTTAACTTATTAAGAAGTTCCCTTTTTTTATTTTAAACGAGTGTATTTTTTTTTCCGCCGAATGTGATTTGTAGAGAAAAAATGTCACAAATAACAACTAAACATAAAGAAATTGATTTTTAGCGTAATATGACATGATTCTTCAAACGACAAAAACAAAAAACATAATTTGAATAAGAGTTTTACCATAAATAAAAATTTATAGGAAACAAATAGAAATAAAAGAAATCAAAAGAAACATAAAAAGTGTCAAAAGTTTGAATGATTAAAAACACCGTGAAAATATTAGTAAGAATAATCATGTAACTATTGACTATTGATCCGTCTGTTAATAAAAATAAATATATTTGTATCTATTATCTATTGCTAATCTTACGAAGAATCTATATTTTGTTTCATCTTTTGATGTATAATTTTTTCTTTTACTTTGAGTTAAAGTTGCATCTTGAGTAATGGTCCTTGAATAAGAAGCGGACCAGAAATAAAAGTGATTGAACATAATTTCTCGGACAAAAGATAATAAAGCCAATAAAACATCAGATTTAATCTAATATTTATTATTTTATGCAACTTTTTTTGAAATCCAAAGTTATCTTTTACAAATCTCTTTTTGTGACTACAATTCTAATTATTTTGTCAACTATATAACTTACTAATTTGAACTCAATAAAATACAAAAATATAAAACAATTTCGATTTTTTTTTTTTCATATATTGCATTTTTAATAATCAATTTCAATAAGTGTTTTGTTTATTGCTTGTGTTTTGGTAACTTGCGTAACAGTTTTTGTTTGAATTTTGTTTTTTGAGCAACCTACAATGGGGCCATTTTCATGAGTTACGTTATAAAGTTATAATTTTAGTATTTAACATATATAAATCAAAGTAATTAATTACCCATAATTGTTGTTGTTTAATTGCTTCATTTTTTTCATTTCCAATTTAATAATAAACCTAAACCCAGAATTGCACATTGTTTTCTCCTGACATTAGTAGTAACTTTAAAAATTAAAAAAAATTTGCAGTTTTTTACCGTTCATACATCAATTGTGTTTTTACAAAACTTTAAAATATCATTGTCTGTTTTATTAGCTTAGAGAAGTTTCAGTACTTAGTCTATAAACTATCAATTGTTAATGATTATGTGTCCATTAAACAGCACATCTATAAGATATAACAAAAAACCATTAGATAATGCCAGTTACTTTGGGTGTGCCTAATCCCTATTACTAAAAATATACTCTATACACATTAGTTAATATAAATACACAGTAACATAGACAGATATTTGTGTGTGTGTTTTTCTTCAAAGAATTTGAGAGTGTCGTAGTGCCGTATAATAGCTTCACAATAAATAAGTAATTTTCTTATTCAAGTGCAAAACTCATCTGAGTTATTATTCAAAAAAAAAAAATAGATCTACGTCAGTACAGATTTATATTATAATGAATCAGTGACAGAAGGTACCCACACTTTTTTTAAATACTTAATGCCTTTTCATAATTGTAATTTTGATACACTGAATTCACCATTATATTTGATGTGTTGCATGTTGTACTAATGAGCAATTTCACATTTAAAAGTATTAATTTGTTGAAGACAATATCTGGGTTTATGTACTGGGTATTATTTTCATTCTTTTATTCGCGAGGAAACGACGGAAAATATAAGAATACTTATATTTTATATACTGTTATTTACTTCAATATAATAGTTGTAATAAAATAAGGAGGTTACTCGACCAAACTATTTACAAGTGTGTTCTAAATGAGTAACGCTAGTAGAAACTACGTTATTTGAGAGTGACATTATCTAATTCGTCAGAGAAGTGATCTCAACTTTAGTTTAATATAGAGAATCTTAAATGTGTAAGGTAGAATTTCTTACCTTAGCACTGC
>JAMSGN010000270.1:0-19035 GCA_030462905.1 Jamesozyma gamospora
CGTATTATTATTTATTTATGAGTTAATAAATTAATTTCTTTGTATTCTCAATTATTTGCCCTAAATAAATTATTAAACTGAAATTTGATTACCCTGAAACTCATCGCATCATTTTTTTTTTTCAATTTTTTCTTTCTAAAACGGAAATTTCAAATATATAAAAGGCGAAAGAAAACTTTTCTTTTAACGAAATTTAATTTCTATTTCATTTACTTTTAAAATTTTTTTAATTTTCTTTTTTGCTTTTTTTTTAAAAGACCAACATCAGTAGTGGTTAATACTATCTCAAGATAATATTAATTACAATTATACCATAGAAACCTAAAATTTTAATTCACTTTTTTCTTCATATCATAGAATAGTGTAAAAGCTTTTTTATGATAAGTTAATACTGGAAATTAGTTTTTTAAAATATTTCATATAACCCATAGCTGAATGAAATTTGACTACCCCCAAACAAGGTAGGCACAAATATCATTTCGTTTCCGGTTTCTTAGATAAATTTTTATATATTGAGGAAGGTTCTCTTTAAATAAAGGGAAAAGTGCATGTTTTTACAGAGGGTAATATAATGTTACCTGAGAGTTTGAATTCTGCTGTGCCACTTCTTCAAGATAATACATTTCGTTCATATCTAGTTGTAAACTTTTATAATATCTTGACAGTCTTAAAAATTAATTACAAAAAAAATATTCTATTAATAAAATTATTTACTAAAAATTAATAAGTTTAAAATACTAAAATGACTAATAGTTCTTATGATATATATAAAAGCTGAAATTAATCATGCTTTTTTATGTTATTATTTTCGTCTTCATGGTTATGGAATTCATACCACATATGCTATGATGTTAATTCAATGAAATTTTATTGTTGTGGCGGTGGTGGTGGTGCTTGATTGTTTTCTTGATTGTTTTCTTGTTCTTCTCTCTCTCTTTCTTTTATTTCCCATTTTAATCTTTCTGCGGCTCTATAAATTTTACTTTGTAAATAGAAACTACCACCTTTATCCTTTTCATTGACTCCAAATAAGTAATCAAATTTTTTATTAATTTTATCTAAACTTAATAAATCTTGAGTATTTTGTGAATCAATATTAAGAATCTTACAACTTTCATCTAAAGTTATACCACCATACTCTTGTTTAGCAGAACGACGACCATTTCTATTAACTTCTGTAGCACCTTGTTTAACAGATTGTGCTGCCGCTTGTCTATAAGCTTCAGAAAACGCTCTACCAAAGACTTGCGCACCAGTAACGATAACTTGAACAAATGCTCTATAAGCCATATTTTCTTTGTTATTATCAATTATATATTTATTTGTTTATTAATAATCTTTTTCTGATTATTCAATAAGGTTTAAGTTTGAAATTTTATTGGATTAATTCAGCGAAACAATATTTTTTGCCCATCCAATAAAAGAAAAAAAAACATACTCAAGATCAATTTTTCACGAGATTTTGAAAATATTAGACGGGTAACCTTTTTGCAAAACAAAAAAACAAGAAAACAAACAATAATAAAAATGATCAATTGGCTTAAAAAAAAATATCATTGATTTCTTAAGTTATGAGGTTCAGTTAGTGAAAAGAAGGCACACTTAATGAAGTTAAGCTAATGAAACGTGTCACACAAGTATGACGGCTGTATGTAGGTGATAGGGAGGATTCTCGTACGAAAACTCGAGAGGACAACATAAATAAAGTCGATCAACGAGGAATGAGAAGCATATAAGAAAGAATTATGTCAACAATAATAATTCTCCCGTCTTTTCCTTTTAGAAAAGTAAGAACAAGCAGAATATAGAGCACATTATATATAATAAATTATATTTATTAAGAAATAGATCGTAAGATATCAGGCCATTTACTATAAAAATAGCATCTTTGTATTAATCATCATAATATGGACATTAACGTTGATTAGTAGGCGTAGGTATCTTAACTTATTACAGAAGGCAAAAATGCAAAAAATAAAGACTCCTCATAGGGGGCTCGAACCCCTGACATTTCGGTTATCCTTGCTTAAACTGTAATAGTTTAAAAGCCGAACGCTCTACCAACTGAGCTAACAAGGATGAGTCTTCGAAATCCTATTGTATAAAACATTATATTTAACAAAGCAGAATCCAATAAATTTTTTTAGAAATCCCAAGTTCAAAATTGATATAACAACTATTTAAATAGTGTATAAATAGTTTAGTTAGTACATATATAGAAAATAAACAATAATGTTTGCAAAACGTATATACAAAAAGGAGGCGAGACAACTTCCAAAGAAATTAAAGATTATATATAGTTACTTTGTAACATAAGAACTTGAGTATTGAACAATTTACAAAAACACTAACAAAAAGTGGTGTATCGAACGTGTTTATAGTTGATATCTTTTCAAGCTTTTGGATAATGATCTTTTTAATAATTTTCAAAAAAGTTAAGACATCTTTGGTAGACAAGTAATAAACGCATTTGTTTGTTTTTTTTATACTTTTATAAATGTTCAATATTGAACTCATACAAGCTAGTAATATGTACGTGAAAAAACCAAGAGAACTATTTCTCTGTAACTTAATAAAAAGGCTTATTAATGCTTGTGCATTTTGTATACAAAGACTAAAGTTTGAATAATTATTATAAATAAAGATAAAAAAACGAACAATATAATTTTTTTAAAAGACTATTTATCAGACAATACTGTTTAATTAAGTAGTTGCATTAAAAAATGGTTGATATGAACAAAATTCTTTTTAACATAAAACAGTTTGTTAATACACATTTATTAACTATTACTTTTGAAAAAACTTTTTCTAATTTCGTCTTCTTTTTTTGTCAATAAATTTGTTTATTTTTAAAAAAAGAATTCTAATATTTTTTTTGAAATTTATATTCTTTTTCTCTTACAAAACGTTAAAAATTATGTTTAAGAAAATATCATTGGAAAACAAAAAAAATAACAATTTAAACTTTAAAATAAATATTCATTAACTATATAAAGAAATATATATACAATTCATTATTTAGTGAAAACTGCAAAAAAACAACAACATTTCATTAAAATTCATTTTTTATCATGTTCATTCTTAAAAAAATCATCAGCTAATCTTTTAAGTTTATTTAATTTACAAATTGATAAATTTTGACAACCACAATTAAAATTTTTAAAAAGTAAAATAATTGAATTAAATAAAAAAAATTTATCATTAAAATTTATTAAATTTAAATTAATTAAATCATTATCAATAAATTGTTTAATTGGATGTGATAAATTCCAATCCCAATTAATAAATAATTCGTCACCGATATTAATATCATTAATTGCTTTAATTAAAAATTTAATTTCATTATTATTTGATAATTTAATTGTTTCTAAACAAACATTTGGATAACAAGATCTTTTTAGAAAATTAAATTTATTATTATTGAAATTTTCTGAATCAATTAAAATTGGCCAATGATTATGAAATTTAATTGTTGATTTTGTTGTTCCTAAATTTTTATAATTATTTTTTGAATTTGAAATATAATTTTTTTGAAAATCTATAGTACCAAAAAATTCACCAATATAATCATTTTTTTTAATATTTTTAATTGCAAAGAGACTTTTATCATTATCATTATTATTAATACTTTTAATTTTAATGAAATCATCTAATAAAATTAAATTTCTATTAATTGGTTTCACCCAATCATCGTTACTGTGATGTTCAATGAAAGATTTAATATATTTATCCTTATATTCGTTATTTTCCTTTAAAAGATCATAATTATTATTTATTGAAGTTGATATTGATTTAAATGTTGTTTTATTATTATTGGTAGAGTTGGAATTAGTGTTATTATTAGTATTATTATTAGTAGTATTATTAGTAGTATTATTAGTAGTATTATTAGTAGTATTATTAGTATTATTATTAGGAATATTATTAGCATTAACATTATTATTGATATTATTATTATTATTATTATTATTTATTTTAACTTGTATTTGTAAATTTAAATTTTTTTTTTGATTCTTTTTTTGTAATAATCTTTTCTTTTCAATTCTGTTTTTATTTTCAATTTTATAATGATTAATTGATAAATTTGGTTTACAAAAATTACAATAAAATTTAATTGGTAAAATATCTAATTTATTTTTCAAACCAAAACACTTTAAATGTTGCCATCTATTACAATGATTACATTGAATTAAAGTATCATTTATTTTATTATTATTATAAATTGAAAAAGTTTCATTCAAACCACATTTACACGTTATTAAATTATCATTTTTTTTAACAATATAAGAATCATCAACAGACCATTTTAAAAAATCTTGTTGTTGTTGTTGTTGAAGGGATGATATATTCTTTAATGGTAATGGTCTCGTTACAGCAGCAGCTAGGGCAGCAGCGGCTACTATACCTCTATTATTTTCTGAAGCATTAATTTTTTCGGTGTTACGAATAGGGATAGTTTTATTGTTATTATCATTACCATTACTATTATTTCTTGAATTGATAGTAGAATTGTTAGAAGTACTATTATTACTGTCAGTATCCTTAAGAGATGGTGAACTAGAAGTCTCCAAGGAATTATCGATGATAGATGTTATCTTATTTGTTGGCGTTAAAGAACCATTGTCTCGTTGTTCGATACCATTAGTAGTTAATTGTTTTTTTTTAAGTTTACAACTGATATTATAGGCATTATTTGATTTATCCAATAAAGTAATTGAAGCTGGACCAGGAGAAACAAATGGATTGAAAAGATTATCTTTATCAACTTGTTTGTGTTGATTTTGAATTTGTTCTCTAATCTCTAATAATTTTGAATGAATTTGGTTCGGTAAAGATGATGTATTTGCCATAGTTTATTTATAAAGTTTGGTGTCTGTGGTTTGTGATATGGTATCGAATAACTTCAAAATAGTAGAGTACGAAGAAAACTAGATTTTATATATAAAATTGCTACGTTAATAGTTTATTATATTTAAACTAGTTTTCTATGTCTGAAAAATTGGAAACAAAACGGAAAACCGATGAGTTCTAGAATTTCTTTTTCATAAACGAAAGACGGATTTCCAGAAGAACGCAAAAAATACAACAACCGAAGGTGTGCGGGTGTTTCTGAGCAGATCTGTTTTTTGTTTCTTTCATGCAGTGCTGACATAAGGATGATTATGTCTCTTTCACTGGGCAAGTTGCACGTAGTCAAATCTTGGCCCGTTGATTTTTCGTTTGTGTTTTGAGCGGTTGTGTCAATAAATCGAGAGTGTTTCGATTGTTGACGTATTGTGGTCTTGCACGGCTGTTTGAGAGTGCTGTTACAGCATTGCTGTGTAAAATACGCAACTGTTGCTTTGTGTGTAACTTCGTTTAACAAAGAGCACTCGCATAAGCTTTTTTTCGACCGAACCGTCCGTTTATTAAAGTAAACGAACGATATAACCGTTGTTCTGTATTCTCTTCGTACATTTTTGTATGTTTTTAAAGTTGGAAGGTCTTTATCATTTCAACATATTTGTACGCTCATCGTTTAGTCTCTTTATTTAAGGTTTATTCGTTGAGTAAAGTTTATTCGTTTGATTGAATATATTTCTTTGACATTTGTATGAATATATATACAATGCATAAAGTGTTTAAAAACAAAACAAAACAAAACAAAACAAAACAAACTCCAAATTTTTTTAATGAAATGTTTAGAATCATTATTTTGTATTTGCTATTTTGCAAAATTTTGGTTTAATTGAAGCCATATTGATACATTTATGTATTTTAAAGATTAAAATAAAATTAAAAACTTTCTTAAAATGTAATGTTACCAAACAGGTTTGAACTGCTCTTTGTCCTCTTAACTATATTGAGTTTTTTATTAATGTTATTACCCCTCTTGAGTGCATTAATTAAATATGCTCGAGGTGTTTTTTTATTCAATGATGATGAATTAAATGAAGAATTAATTAATTTTGATTTTGAATCATTTTCTCGTTGAAAAAAATAATTCTTATTATCTTGATTAATATCAATTATATCATTATTCAATTCATTAACATTATAATTTTGTTTGGGCAGTTTTTCAAATTCATTGACAAATCCTTCACTATTTAAAAATGCTGTATCTAATAATTCTGATTTTAAAAATGTTGAATTTTCTTTTGTAATAATATTAATATCATTTGTTAATTTTTCTAAATTACAATTATAACTATTATCTTGTAAAAGTGGTAATTCTTTCGGAATTTGATAAAATGATAAACTTTTTTCAATTTCTTTTGAAAGATTTGTATCTTCATCATCTTCTTCATCAAAATCATCAATATCATTGTAGCAATTCATTGGATTCTCCAAATTTGTTTCACCTTGATTGAAAAATACTTCATCGTCTAAATTAAAAGAAAGCGTTTCATTTGTTTGATCATCATCATCATCATTCATTTCTTCTTCGTTTTTAATAGCCTCAGTTCTTAAGAAATCATCAATAGTTAATTTTTCCATTTGTGAATTTTCTTTAAAAAATTCAAAATTGTTATTTTCATCATCATTATTATTATCATTAAAATTTGAATTAAAATTCAATTCTTGATTTTTATTTTGAATTGGTTTTATTCCAGCGAATAATAAAGCTTGATTAATTGATGAATTTGCATTAACATTGTTTTCTTCTTCATTATTTTGTAAAATTGTATCATTAAAAAATTTCATCTTTGATAATTCTATTGCAGTTGACCTATCATTTGGATCCCATCTTAGACATCTTTCAATAACATTTTTTAAATCAGTTAATTGTGAACTTGATATAAGTTTTGATATTGAAATACCTTCAATATATGGAAGTTCAATCTCTAAATTTTTGGTTAAATATTTAACATGTTCCCAATTACCACCTGGTGGTTCTGAATTTTTATTATTATTATTATTATTATAATTCGAATTGAATGGTGTACCTAATACTTGTAATATTTTCCACAGCTGATCAATTTCGTTTGAACCAGGAAATAAAGGTTTAAAATTTGTAATTTCAACTGCAACACAACCGAAAGCCCAAATATCAATTGGTTTTGTATAATAACCATTTCTTAATAAAATTTCAGGGGATCTATACCAACGCGTGGAAACGTATTCAGTATATGGATTATTATTATTAACATTTCTTGCTAAACCAAAATCTGCTAATTTAATAATATAATTATGTTTATAATAACCTTTATCTAACCAATCTTTATCAAAATATGATGAACTTGATGAAACTAAAATATTTTCTGGTTTAATATCTCTATGAAAAAAATTATAATTATGAATATGAATAATACCAGCTAAAATTTGTGATAAGATTGATTTTAAAGTTGGAATTGAGAAAAAACAACGTTTTCTATATCTCATTAATTGATAAAGATTTTGTTCCATTGATTCCATTACAATATGTAATTGAAAATTAATATTATCAATAAAAATTTCAAAAATTTGAATCATGTATTTATTTGATGGTATTGATAAGATAAATTTGATTTCACGAACTCTTGTATAATCGTGTAAAGTATTTAATTTTGTCATCATTGTTTTTATAGCAAAAATATTTTTTGATTTTGATAAATGATTTTGACTAAAATTATTATTTAGGGAGTCTAATAAAGTACCTTTAAATATTAAATTATTTTTCAAAGAAAAATTTGCATCATTTTTTAGTTTTGCTAAAGTAACGCAGCCGAAAGAGCCAGTTCCCAATTTTTCGATTAATTGATATCTTTCATTTAATGATTTCAATGGAAGAAATGATGGCGGATTATTAATGTCAGGAGGAATATCAGAAATATCCTTATTAGTTATTTGTAACATTATTACCAAATAAACAAAAACTTTTTCACTCAGAATTATAGTATATATATTAAATTACTAATGACCTTTATCAGTAAAATCAACCTAGCCTCTTTTTTTTGTTTTTGTTTCTGTGTTTGACAAGATAGAATGGTTGTAATATAATTTAGTGCGTTTGTAATATTCTTCTTATATACACTTAAAATACTCCAACCTCAATAAAATGGTTTTTAGTATTTAAGAATGCGCTCCCCTCTTCCCTTTCCATTTCGTTTTTGTGTATTTTTTTTTTTGAATCCTTCGGCGGCTAACTTTAACTTTAGCCGCCGAGGCCTCGGTGTTTCGGAGAAAGTTACAGTGGAGAAAAATAAAAGGAAGACAAGTAGAAAGTAAATGACATTTTTTAATGAGAGTTTCGCACTTGTGAATGATACGTTATTGTTACATGAAAAATGCTGTGTTTACTGTATGGTGCCGTTTCATGAAGAAAACGGAGTATTTTCTATTTTTATGGTAGAACGTCAGTGATGAATAATCCCCGCTTTAAAAGTTTTTGTATATAGATGTCTTACTGCATCACAACAAGTTTGATATATTATTTATATCTTCTGCTTTCGGAAGAAGTCCTTGTTAACAGTTGGTATATAACATGGACTTGTAACGTTTCAAAGTCTGCGAAAACAACGGTTCTAAGTTCTTAGTTCTACCAAACAAAATAATTTACCAACAGATTTTACTCCAGCAACTGCTCTTCTTATCTGTTTGATATTCTGTTAATCAATCAAATATTACCCGCCTTCAGTCGATCAGTTTTTTTTCATTGGAAAATTGTGCTTTTCAACGAAATAAAATGTTCGGGCTTTTGAAAAATTTTTCTTTTCGATTTCAGAGAAAAAAAAATTTCCGATGAGGTAGCCAACTGGAAAACGCTTAACACTATAGGAAAATATTACTAGTGTTTGTTTATCTAATAGAATCTAAATAACTAAAGCAGAAAGTCAACTAATAGACTCAAGGGTATTGTACTATTTTTATAATAAATTATGTCTTCTTTAAGTGATCAATTAGCACATGTTGCCGCAAATAACGCAACTGTGGCTTTCGATAGAAAGAAAAGACAAAAATTACATTCTGCTTCTTTAATATATAACCCAAAGACTGCAGCTACACAAGATTATGATTTTATTTTTGAAAATGCTGTAAATGCCTTGAACGAACTTATTGAAATAGAACCAAGATTTCAAATTTTCACAAAGACTTTGTTTTCAGAAACTTCTATTAATATTGATAGAAACGTTCAAACCGCTGAAGAAACAAAAAATCTTGATAAAGCAATTAATACTTATTTATTGTTAGCTTCATCAAGATGGAATTTGACACCAACTTTACACGCTACAGAATGGTTGGTTCGTCGTTTTCAAATTCATATTTTAAATGCTGAAACATTTTTATTATCAACTTTAAATTATTATCAATTCCCTGCTTTTAAAAGAATTTTAAATATTATTAAATTACCACCTTTATTTAATCCTTTATCAAATTTTATTAAAAATGAAAAATTACCAACAAATTTAACAATTATTAAATTATTTAATGATACTGGCTTCTTAAAATTATTTGCTAATTATTTAAATAAATCTATTAAACAGAATACAACTTATACAAATCAATTATTATTCACAACTTGTTGTTTCATTAATTTAATTGCATTTAATTCAAATAATGAAGAAAAATTAAATCAATTAGTACCAATTCTATTAGAAATTTCAGCTAAATTACTTGCATCAAAATCAATCGATTCTCAAATTGCAGCTAATACCATCTTAGTTGTATTTGCCACCGCTTTACCATTGAAAAAAGTTATCATATTAGCAGCTTGTGAAACTATTTTATCAAATTTATTTGATGAAAAAGTGAAAAATTCCGCTTTAATTTCAATCTTTAAATTATTTCAAACTTTAAAAGGTCAAGGTAACATTGATCAATTATCTGACAAATTTTTTAAATTATTTGATGCAAAATTTAATTTAAATTATTTAACTGAGTTTTTAAAAGATGATAAAATTACTCCATGTGATAAATTTATTACTTCTTATGTAAGAGCTATTATAAGATATGATCATTCAAAATTAGCTAATATAGTCAAAATTTTAGAGAAAATTAATTTAGAAAAATTCGAAGTTAGAATGATTATTACAGATTTAATTCATCTTTCAGAAATCCTAGAAGATAAATCTCAATTAATTGATTTGTTCGAATTTTTCATCAAGATTAATGAACCGTTAGTTATTAATTGTTTAAAATCATTAAATATTACACCTGAAATCTTTGAAATTAGATTGACAACATCATTATTTTCAAATCAGCAAGAATCAACAAATGTTGTTACAAATTTACAAGTACAAAAAATTATTGGCCAAAAAAATGAAATTCCACCATTTAAAGAATTTCTAGATAAAAATTCAGAATTTATTAATACAAGTGATTCTTCAGTCTTAGCATTAAATGATAATTCTTTTACTAAATATCTTTCTTTATTTATTGAAGCTGTCGGTAAGAATTATGCTGCAGGTTTATTTTTAACTTCTTTTTTCACAACTTTAGAAGGTAGAATTACTTTTTTAACAAGAGTAATTATTTCACCAGCAGCTCCTGTTGCTTTAAGATTATTAGCATTAACAAATATATCAAAATATATCAATAGTATTGATAAAGATTCAAATTTATTCACTTTAGTTCCTTGTTTAATTTGTTCTTTAAATGATATTTCAAAGAACGTAAGAATTGCAGCTAAGAATATTTTAACTCAAATTTCAAAAAGATCTTTCACAAAACATTATTTTTTAACAAATAAAATTTATGGTGAAAATACCAAGTTATCAATGTTAGGACCAAAAGACGCAGAAATTTGGTTAAATCAATTTTTAAACAATTATTTAATTGATAATCAAGATATGTCAAAAATTTTCATTCCAAAGAAAAATGATAAAATTTTCTTATTATTTTGGGCTGATCAAGCTTTAAATATACCGCTACCCTATGCAAAGATTGTCTTGTTAAATTGTTTATCTAATTATAAGTCTCTTTCAAATACATACTCTTCAGTCTTTGAAAAATTTATTTCAAGTTATATTGAAAATAGAAATAATTGGGAATTAAAATGTAAAAACAATAAGACAAATTTTAATCATTTTGAAAAACAAATTGTTGATTTGATCTCTCCAAACGAAAAACAACACTTTATGATTGATTTTATCATTAAATCTTTAAAATGTGATTATGAACAATTATCAAATTTAACTTCCGACAGATTAATTAAAATTTTTAATACTTTAAAACCTTCTCACCAATTTAATATCGTTCAAAGTATAATAGAATCTTCTGTCTCCGATGAATCTAGTTATGATTCAATAACTACTCTTCAATCTTTACCATTAACTGCTGAAATTTTTAACTCTGTCTTATCTCAAAATAAAATTAATACTGAATCAGATTTAACTAGTTTTACTAAAAGAAGAAGAAGACGTTCATCTAGTAATAATAAAACTGCTTTCCAAAAAGAAGAAGTTTCAATTCTTGCAGAAAATCATTTAAGAAAATTAACTATCATTTTGGAATCATTAGATAAATTATCAGTTGAAGGTTCCACAGAATTATTGTCTACTTTACTTTCATTGCTTGCTGATTTAGAAACTTTAGATCAAGACGGTGGTTTACCTGTATTATATGCTCAAGAAACTTTAACATCATGTATGTTAAACACAATTAAATCTTTGAAAGGAAATGGTATTTCTGAATTGAAAAATGTTAGAGCTGATATAATAGTATCTACCATTAGAAATTCATCTTCTCCTCAATTGCAAAATAAATTGTTACTAGTTGTAAGTGCTTTAGCATCCTTAAATCCCGAAACTATCTTACATTCTGTTATGCCAATATTTACATTTATGGGAGCTCATAGTATTCGTCAAGATGATGGATTTACTACTCAAGTTGTTGAAAGAACTATTTCAACTGTTGTACCAGCATTATTAGAAAATAAAACTCAAAACTTAAATGATGAAATTGAATTTTTATTAATTAGTTTTACAACTGCTTTACAACATGTTCCAAAACATAGAAGAGTTAAATTATACTCTACATTAATTCAAACTTTAGGTGCTCAAAAATCTATGGGATCATTTTTCTTTTTAATTTCACAACATTATTCTTCATATATGGTTAAATTTAAGTTAGGTGAAGCTAGGGGTATTGTTGAATTTGCTAAATTATTTTTAACAAACTTTAATGTATTAGATCAATTAGTTGGTTTATCTGATTATTTCAATTTAATTAAAAGATTGATTTCTACTTTCCACGATGCCGAAGTGAAAAATGAATTAAATTCAAATGCTTTGTTCACAAATGGTATTTTGAATTCAACAAATTCTGAATTAACTGTTTTAATCAAAAATTGTTATGATTTTATTAACAAAATTATTCAAGATGATGATGCAGATTATTATAATGCAAAAGGTAGCTTTAAGGTTAGAATTTATTCTGCTTTATTGGACACTAATAATGATATAAAATTTGTTGATGATATCAAGAATAAATTTAGTAATGTAATGGAAACTATTTTGTCTTTCATTAAAGAATGTGATTCATTTTTCAATGTACCAAAATCATCTCAAATTTCTGAAGATGAAGTCTCAGAATCTGCTGATAATAAAATCGAAATTAAGAATATATTATTCAGTTTGTTACATAATATTCTTACTGTATTACCAATTGACGATTTTGTTTCTGCAGCCTTACCATTATTAACTAAAAAGATCAACGAAGATATCAAGTATCATTTAGTCTTGGTCATTGGTACCAAATTCGATCTTGAATCATTTGAAGCTGCACCAACAGCTAACAGTGTTATTAATGAATTATTGAAAAGACTTACTGATGAAAAAGAATCTATTCCTGTATCGCAAGTTTTATTGAATACTATTGCATCTTTGATTGGTAAATTTGGTCCAAAATTAGAAAATTCTATTTTAACTGACTCTTTAAGAATAACTACCGCTAATATTACATCAGAAAGTACCGAAATTGTTGTTTCATCTTTAACCGTTATAACAAATTGTATAAGTGTCCTAGGTGTTAAAGCCATTGCATTTTATCCAAAAATTGTTCAACCAACTATCAAAGTATTTGCTGAGTTACAAGACAATGATTCTGAGCCTCTAAGACCACAATTACAACTTTCAATTTTACTGTTATTTATTACCATGGTTAAATCAATTCCAGCCTTTGTCATGTCTAATTTATTTGACATCTTTCACGTTATATTTTTTGCGAATTCGGTTGAAACATCTACAAGATTATCTGCCATTGAGTTAATCGTTTCTAACATTGACTTAAAAGAGGTATTAAAGGTATTATATAAGGCTTGGAACGTTGAAATCGCCAAGTGTGAAGATTCCATTATTGTTTCTCTATTTTTAAGTGCTTTAGAGGCCACTGTTGAATCCATCGACAAAAAATCAGCTACATCACAATCTCCTGTCTTTTTCAAGCTATTGTTATGTTTATTTGAATATAGATCATTTAGTATTTTCGATAACAATACTGTAAGTCGTATTGAGTCATCTGCTCACAAGATCGCAAATGCTTACGTCTTAAAGATGAATGATAAAGTCTTTAGACCACTATTTGTCATTTTAGTTAGATGGGCTTTTGATGGCGAAGGTGTTACTAATTTAAAGATTACTGAAGTCGAAAGATTAACTGCTTTCTTTAAATTCTTTAATATGTTACAAGAAAATTTGAAAGGTATTATTACATCTTATTTTACATATTTATTAGAACCAACTAATGAATTATTGAAAAGATATATTTCAAAGGATGTTTCCGACATTAATTTACACCGTTTATTATTGAACTCATTAACCTCATCATTTAAATATGATAAGGATGAATATTGGAAATCTACTTCTAGATTCGAGTTAATTTGTGAAACATTGATTAATCAATTATCAATTGTTGAAAAGGTTGTTGGTAGATACTTAGTAAAGGCTATTGGTTCATTGGCTGCCAACAATAGTGGTGTCGAAGAACATGACCAAATCATGAACAAATTATTAGTCAATCATATGAAGGCAACTTGTTCCTCTAACGAAAAATTATGGGCCATCAGATCCGTCAAATTGATTTATTCTAAAGTTGGTGAAAATTGGTTAGTATTATTACCACAACTTGTTCCAAATATTGCGGAATTATTAGAAGATGATGATGAAGAAGTTGAGCATGAAGTTAGAACTGGTCTAGTCAAAGTTGTTGAAAACGTTCTTGGTGAACCTTTTGATAGATACTTAGATTGATAAATATAAATCTGTATTAAATATAGAGCTAAATACATAAATGTAAATAGAATAATAAATATAACTATTAAAGTTGTCAGGGCTTGACGTGCATAACGATGTTTTGAGTGCATATTTTTTTATTTTTTAGTTGTCAACAGAAAAGCTTTTCGAAAAATTTCATGCACAAGGCCAAAATAATCAAAGAGTGAAAAATATGCACAAAGAAAATTTTCCAATAATATTCTAATTAAAAATCAACGATTTATATAGAAAAGTCTTTTTTAAGTAAAATTATTAAAAATTTGCCGTAAACAGAATACATTTCAAACTTTTTTTTATTGTTTTTGGGCAGTGTGCTGATTTTTTTATCATAGCATAATAATTTAGAGATGGCTTCATTTAATTCCGTAGTAGAGCAAAATAATATTGGAAAACAAATCATGACGGAAAATACTCAAAACGTTACTTTAGCTACTGAAACAGAATTTAATAGCTTGGTACTACAAAAATCACATAATTTACCATTAAAATCTACTTTTGAAACGTCTAGCATTTCCCACCAAGGAACTGCCCCACAGAGGTTGTTGCCTTCCTCCGGAGAGACATCAACAAATACCAAGATTTTATTTAAAAATACGTCATCTCATGGAACTTCTAATTCATCCAGCAGCCCTGTTTGTAAGAACTGCTTAACATCTACAACACCATTGTGGAGACGTGATGAAAATGGCGCCGTTTTATGCAACGCATGTGGTTTATTTTTAAAACTTCATGGGAGACCAAGACCTATTAGTTTAAAGACAAACGTTATTAAATCTCGAAATAGAAAAGGAAATTCAAACTCAGATAGTAATAGTGGAAATCACACTCCTGAAATACATTCAGAAAATCATAAAAATAACAGTAAGACTGATAAAAAAAGAAAAAGTCCTCCTTTGACTAATTCCTTAGATGCTACAAAAAAGAACAAATCGTCCTCGGAAATTAATGCTAATTCGATTCCACAAACGAATACTCAACCAGCACCAGTTAAAGATTCGGTGAAAATAAAACTGAAGGTTAAAAAAAATGAAGAAGATCAAAATATAAATTCAATTTCGAAAATACACAATGAAAGTACCAAACCATTTATATCTAATGCACCAATACCGTCATCTGCACCACAAGATGATTTAAGAAATAATAGTCTTAACGGACAACCTCAAAATCCTACAATTGGAAGTCCGAATTCAAGATTCTCGAATGCGGCGACTACTCAATTACCTGCTTTATCATCCATTTTAACAGATATTAATTCAAAAAGTAACTCACAATCACATAATAACTCATTAAACTATCTTCCGAATAATTCATCATCTCATAGTACGAATCCTAGCAGATCTGTTGTCGGTTCACCTAAGATGGTTGCAAATACAGGTCCTTCTTTATCATTAGCTTCGTTAAAGGATACTTTCAAAATGGATCCGTATTTTCCTTCACATCCTCAACAACCATCTAATCCAACTTCTAACACACCATCGATTTATGAACCTAATAAAAAAACATTAGATGAAATTATGGAACCTAAAAGTCATCATGATGCATCACTAGGAAATGGATCAGGAAGTGCAATGTATATAAATCATGAAGAAATGCAAAGAAGTGAACCAATAAGTTTAGAAAGTGATGGGAATAAAAAACCAATATCGAGAGCAGAAACACCATGTTCATCAATTAGAGAAACTTTAAAAAATGAAGAAGAAATAATTAAACTAAAAACAAGAATAAATGAATTAGAACTTGTTACAGATTTGTACAAGAGACATATCTTGGACCTTGATGAGAAGTGCAGAAAATTGGAAAATGTTTTAGAGGAAGGAAAACACTAATATATACATATATTCGTAAACATGATGCAAATCTAGGTTCTATAATTATGTATATAAAAAGAATAGAGATTTGTTCATTTAATATAAAAATTAACAGAAGTCAGGAACTAATAAAAATTGCGAAATTAAGAACTTTTATAGATCATTAACAAGAGCAGTTTTCATTATTATTGCATTATTACGGCAAATACATTCAAACAAAAATAAATTAATAATCACTACATTTTCATAATACATATGAAAAATTAAAGAATATATATAAATATATGTAGGTTTTTATACAGCCCATGAATTTACTTGTCCACTACTCCTACCTTCTACCATATAACCGCTTTTATATTTAATTTTCTTAACTAAAGAATTTTGAACGACATCTTTACCACAGGACCAATGTGTTCCTTTCTTTCTATCAAATATCTTTACAGAGTTTTCATTAGTAGCCATTACAATAACGTTTGCATCAAAATCTAGTGATGATACAGAAGATTCAAATAAAAATGATTCATATAATGTGCCCATTCTCAAATCCCATATTTTAACACTCTTGTCCAAAGAACCGGTTACAATATTATCAGCATCAAACTTCAAGCAAGTAATAGCATCATTATGACCTCCCAATGTTCTAACAACTTGACCAGATCGTAAATCCCATAGCCTTACCATCCCATCATTGGTACCTGTGGCCAATGCAACATCATAACTTTGTAGTCCACCAATAACAGGTACTTCATCTCTAGATTTATTTGATAAAATAGCTTTCATGATGCCAGGAAAATTGACATCAATGGTTTGTAAACACTTTCCAGTATGTAAATCCCATTTTCTTACGGTACGATCCTGGGAAGCACTAATGACACAATTTGAATTGATTGATAAACCTGTTACCTCATTGATATGCGCTTCCAGAGTAGACATACAGGGGGTAGATAGTGATTCAGATGGTGTCAAAGATCCAACGGATGATATAGATAGAGATTTTGAATTTTCAAACAAATTTTGTTCAGTTTCAGATTCTTCATCAACGTTATATAAATATTGATTGATTGCTGTACCTAAGTTCCATAACTTTAGAGATGAATCTTTACTACCAGTGACCAACAAATTATAATTTTCATCCATTTCCATACAAAGAACAGTGGAAGAATGACCGCTTAATTTGCCAATTTGCTTATTCTTAGAAAGATCCCAAAGTTTAATATTATTATCTCCCATGCTCGCTGTGGCTAGCGTGCCAAAAGGAATATCAAAATCAAGGCATGCAATATCTTGATCATGAGCTGTTGGAATAGAACTAATTTCTGTTCCAGAACTGTAATATTGTTGCAATGTTGGAAAGGTTTTTCTAATTTTTTTATTATTTGGTTGAAAAAACCTATGTAAATAATTTGAAGAACTTTCATTTGTATGATGCATAGAATCATAAACAGATTCATCTTTAGTGTATTTGTTTGAATTTAATATAGTAGTATTTTCTAGATCAATAGCATTGTTATTACTACGATCATTGGATGTAAAGACTCCGTCTGTTTTTAAATCAGTATCATGAGAAAGATTTACATTACTATTTTCCAAATCAGAAGTATTTTCAATACCAAACTCCTGTAGAAAATTTATTCGATCTTTTATTAAATTCATACTATTTTCTAAGAAAAGCTCATTCTCTTCCAAACTTGCAATTCTATTAAACATTAAATCTCGTCTGAATTTTAACTGTTTCATCTTCTCATCCATTTCGTCAATTTCACTAGAGGTCAATTTTTTATTAATTTCCAATGTATTCATCTTTTTAAATATTTTTTTGTACAAGTTCATTAGAAAGATCTTAGAAGTAGAATTTGTGATATCATCTGACGTGGCTCTATCTGGTAGAACCATGGCCGATGGGTCTAAACTTAAATTGGAAATCAAATGTAAGGAGTTTGGATCGGTTGAATCCATTATTAGATTATTTTTGCTTAAGTTTCTAGAATCCGATTCTAAAATATTATCTTCTAGTAGTACTGATTTAAAACCTTCAAAAAGAGTAGGTTCTTGTTTTTGATTTTGTAGTTCGTGATAATCTTGACCATGAAGTAATTTAGGTTTATTTTCATTTGTCATTTTTTTCTCATCATCTTTAATAGAAATATCATTCAATAAATCATCATTTATATAACTCATAACTCTAAAACTACTTTTAGTATCTGTCATTCCATTTTCAAAATAGCTTTTACCGTTTTTAGCCGCATAAATATCTTGAAATGCTGTTTTATCTGCATTATTACCACTCAACTTTAACGCTCCAGATTTGATTTTAGCTAAAGCAGATTTTTCTCCATTAATATTATTTTCTATAACTGTGCTTCTAAGAAGTTTTTTGTATGGTGATTTACTTGAAAGAAGTGAATCACTAACACCTTGAGGATTGAGTAATGCGGAAGCAGTAACCGAAATAGTTTTACCTATATTCATAAACTGATCATTACTAGTCATATTAAAAAAAACAAACAATCAGGAAAACTATCAATTTGCCTTTATAGTAACTATATGCGATTTTTTTGTTTAAATACTTTTGCAATTGATTTAGTTTCTTTAATTTCACAATACGTTCAAATTCCACGCAAATCCAGTGAATTAATAAAGTCTATTCGGCACTATTTCTGTATATTTATCAAAAAATTGAATAAGTTCAATAATGAAAAGTTTAGATTGCTCGTTATGAATATATCAAGACTACAATTTTTATTTCATAGGATCAAGCGTAGTGTCTTATATCGGACCTACAAGCTTTTCTTCTTCTTTTTTCCGATGGCCAATAACAAAGCGAAAGTTTTAAGGTTAAATTAGGAGGAATACAGATTAAAAATGGAAGTTCTTATAAGATATAAAACAAGATTGCAAATACATTGGATGTTTATATAGTTTGAAATAATATCAATAATTGAAACAAAAATTTGATATCAAAATTAGGTGTTTAATTCAAAAAAGAAAACTCCGCGACGGGGAATTGAACCCCGATCTAGCACGCGACAAGCGCCAATTCTAACCATTAAACTATC
>JAMSGN010000271.1:0-18916 GCA_030462905.1 Jamesozyma gamospora
ACTTAATTAAATAAGTAATTTATAGTTAAGGTATATTCATTAGACCTAATAGTTTAGGTCACTTCTATTACAAGTATTATTTTATAACTAGTTAAGATTATAAAATCAGGCGCGTATACCATCTATTTATTACATTTTTAAATTATTTTCTGAACAATTTATATAATATTACTTGAAGTGATCTAGGTCTAATGAACATGATTATTGTTGTTTGAATGATATTTTTTATCAAAACAATTATTCGACCTTGACAACACAGGTCTTAACAATTGATGGTAACCTTCACGAACATCTTATGCACTAACTATTATAATTTTTCCATTTTTGAACTAAAATTATATGATAAATCATTTGTCTTATTATAAATTGAAAAATATATACAAATATATATAATTAATTAATCTTTCTTTTGATCTCTCTTATCATAAATCATCTTTGTAAAAGGTTCTTCAAATTTTAATGCAATTAAATACATTAATTGTACAATAAAAGTTAAGAATAATCCAGCAGGTTTTAATTTAATTAAAGAAATACCCAAAAATGATAAAGTTGAACCTTGATACATTGGATTATTTAATACATTAAATGGGAAACTTGTAACTCTTTTTTCCATTAATATACCACAATAATCACCTAAATAAGTTCCTGTAATACCTAATTGATACATTGAAGTCAGAACAAATAATTGACCTAAAAAGATTGAAATATAACCTAGATTGATTAAGATGTTGTTATTTAAAAATTGTGATTCATTTTGAAAAGATAATGCTTTTTCAAATAAGAGATCACGAAATAAACCTAAGGTGAAGATAATGGAAGCTAATAAGTAACAAGCTTTTTTTTTATTATTATTCATTAATTTTGTTAAGAAATGAGTATAATATTCTAGACGAGCGATGATATTCCAAAAGATTGGATTGAAACAAATTGAAATGACAGAATATGTTAAGAATTTGTCATTGAAATTGATATCGTTGAGTAAATCTTGAAAGATTGAAATCTTGGACATGATGAAGAGATTGATGATTATTATTTGGACATTGTGACAGAGAACTTTTACAGAGATTTTCTTCACATGTGTCTCTTATATAGAGACCCTTAACTTTCACATGGCAGTGCCAGTGAATTTGCCGCGTTGCAGCGAAAACAAATAAATGAAGCGATTTGTGTGGCAAAACAGAAACAGAAACCAAAGCAAAGCAAAGCAAAACATGTCGAACGTTACACAACTTTACGGAGGTGCCATCACCACAACAATTCCACAAGGCTTTGTCGATGCGTCGTTGTTTCGAGCTGTGCCAGACACACAGGAAGTTTACGTGAACAATCGCCACTGCGACGATCCAAGTGAGTTTGATGACGGTTTGGGAATCAATGAAAGTATCATCGTCGATCTTTTGCAACGTGTAAACGAAGACGATTGTTCTTTGGCTTTGCAACTTCATTTGAAAGAAATTGCCTGGTTAAATGGCACAGAACAATGGTCAATGTTAAAACACGATATACTCACAGAAACACAACAATGTTGTATTACCATTGAATCCATCAACAAATGGGGAAAACCAGAATTGAAAAAATCAGTCATGTCGTGTGTAGCATTGATAAGATTACCAGATTTCCAAACTGATGTTACCATTACCATCGATATTCCAATCGAAGATACTTCAGAATTAAAATCACTTACTGATAAACAAATACCAAACCGTGTCTTAAATTGTTACACTCTTTTAAAGAAATTGGTCAAGAATTTCACCGTTGTAGATAATTCGCTCTTCGTGTAAAACGACGGAAAATCATCTTTCAAAATTTTATTTTTATTTTTTTTTTTTTTTTTTTCACGTTCAAACAAAACAAAACAAAACTTACCATAATAAACTTGTATAACACTAATTTATAAACATATACATTTTTTTTTTCTTTATATTATTATATACTTATCTCTTTTTTTTTTAATATGTATGTTAAAAAAAATAAAATCATCATGGCAAAATCAAGAAGTTCTTGGAATTTGAAAAAATTAATTTGGTTCTTCATCGCCGGTATCGTTTCAATATTTATCCTCATTAAAATCTTAACCAAGAGTGAAGCTAAAATTTTACAAGAATTATTACAAAATTTACCAAAAGAAATCTCTCAAAGTATTAATACTGCAGCAACAACAAATAAAAATAATGATGATGATATCTTAAATAAATTTGATAAATTTAAAGAAGATTTCTTTAAGAATCAAAAAGATCAATTTAAATTAATTGAAAGAGAAAATAAAATCTTGGAGAAAAAAATTAATAATTTAAAACAAATTTCAAATGATTTAACTTTACGTGAAAAATTATCCTACAAATTTACATATAATTCAAATAAAAAATTTCCAGCATTCATTTGGCAATCATATAATTTTAAGAAAAATTTTAATAATTTGAAAAAAATTAATAATAATATAGATGAAATTGATAACAAAATATTAACTAATAAAAAAAATTGGGATGATAAAAATCCAGGTTTCATTCATGAAATATTTAATGATGATTTAATGGAAGCAATGATTCGTTATTATTATTCATCAATACCACAAATCATTGATGCTTATAATTCATTACCATCAAAAATTTTAAAAATTGATTTTTTCAAATATTTAATCCTATTATCACGTGGTGGACTTTATGCTGATATCGATACAATACCATTACAACCAATACCAAATTGGTTACCAGAATCATTAAATATAAATGAAATAGGTTTAATTATTGGTATAGAACATGATGCTCCAATTAAAGGTGATATCTTAGATGAAAAAAATTTATATAATTTTGATAATTGGAAAAATTCTTATATTAGAAGATTACAATTTGGTAATTGGATAATTCAATCAAAACCTGGTCATCCAGTAATTAGAGAAATTGTCGCACAAATTACCGAAATTACTTTAAAGAGAAAACTTGAAAATAAATTAGAATTAAATTTTAGAAATAATTTAAATATAATGAGTTGGACCGGTACAGGTATCTTTACAGATGTTATATTCACTTATTTTAACGATTATATTAAGAGTGGTATTGAATCAAAGACAACTTGGAAAGAATTTCATAATATTAAAAAACCAAAATTAGTTAGTGATATCTTAGTCTTCCCAAAATTTTCTTTCGATGCACCAAAGACAATTAATAATGATGATCCAAAGAAATCTTTATATTTTACAACTCATGATTCAAATAAATTTTGGAAAGCTGCACCAAAAGTTGAACAATAATAGTTAGTTTTATATATATATATAATTTTTTAAGAAAATTTTTTGTTATTTAAGAATACTAGTAATTAATTAATGATATAAAGAAAATATTTATAAACATAAATAAATTAAAAAGATCAAAAAAAAAAAAAAAGAAAATTCATTATTACTTTCCCCCTTCTTAATGACCACCACCAGCAATTTCAATTGTTGGTGCACAACCTAATGATTTCTTTAATGTACCATAAATACCAAATTGTAATGATGTTAAAGTACCAACCATAACTAAACGTGTTGGTAAACCAGCAAATGAACCAAAGAAACCTAATTGTTTAGCTAATTGACCTAATAAATTAATTGTTGATTGACCTGGTGCTTTCTTAGCTTTATTAACTTTTGATAATAAAGTATCAGCAGGTTGTGAAACAATTGCAGCTGCTAAACCAGCTGTTAAACCTGATAATAATGTAATTGCTGTCTTTGATGTTTCAGATAATTTATCCTTTGAATCAACAAAACCATAATAAAATTCTGATGCACGTTCAAAGACTAAAAATTTTGCAATATTATATGGAATTTGTTTAAAAAGAATTGGTGTAAACCCATTATAAAATGATCCAATACCTTCTTCTTTTAAAATTCTTGTAAAACCACCAACTAAACCATTTGCAAAATTTGGTTGTGAAACTAATCTAATTCTTGTAGCTTCTAATGGACATAAAGCAATATCAGCAAAAAATTCTGCAATAGCAGCAGATCCCATATAAACAGAATTTTTATATCTTGTTGCTGTATCATAACCTAAAGTATCAATAAATAATTTTTTAAATACTTCATAACCACCAAATTTAAAAGCACCTTGTAATGAATAACCTAATAAAGTTGGACCAAACCCAGTTAATAAAGCACCTGCACCTTCTTCACCAATAATTTTTTTAAATGAATTAACCATACCTTTATTATAAATAGTTGGTTCCAATTGAATTCTTGTCTTAACAACATCAATTGGAACTAATGAACTATGGGTTGTACCACAACCAATAGCACCTGCTAAAGCAAATTTAAAATAATCTGATGCAGCGTATTGAGGTAATTCACTTGACATTATTTATATTAGTTATATTATTTTTAGAATATTAATAAAAGTTTAAAAGAGAGAAAAAAAGTATTTTTAGTGGTGTAAATTTTTTTACTTTTTTTTTTTTTGTCGCAAATAAAACAAAAGATATTTTACAAACACTATTTATAATTCTTTAATATTATAAACGAAATAATTTAAATGAAAAGAACAAAAAAAAAAAATACAATATAAAATTAAATTTAATTTAAAGAAAAATTGTTATTGATAAGCATCTTATATACTTTTAATGATTATCTTAAAATGCGATGCGTGCGTAATAAGAAGAAAACGTTGTAAGCGAAAATGATGAAAAACTTTGAATTTCGAGATGCTCGTCGTTGATTGGTCCGTTTAAACTGTGACAGCAACCCTAACACGCGTTTGTTCGGGGAAGAGCAAAATAAAGTGCAGCGCCTGGTTAGGGTTTGTTTTTTTTTTACAATAATAAATGATTTTAAAATTTATATATTATTATATATATTATTATATATCATTAAATAACGTGGTATTTTTTTTTAATTAAAACAATTCTTTATAAAAAAAAAACAAATTAACATTCTTAAAACTTTAGGTATATTACATTAATTCCTTATTATAATAATAAAGCAACAGCACCTAAGACACCAGCACCTAAACCGATGGCTCTCTTCATAGCACCATTTTCAGTTTGAATTTCAACACCGTGAGTTGAAATAGTAGATGGTTGAGCGTTAATGACTTCAGAAATAGTTGATGCGGTGGCAACACTTGAAGAAGCTGTAGTAACTTTAATGGTTGACATGTTAGTAACTGTAGTAGTAATGTCCTTAGATGAAGCAGAAGCAGCTGAAGATGCAGAAGCAGATGATTCAGATTTCTTTGATTGACAAACTTCGTCACAAACAGTAACAGTTTCAGTAGAAGTTTCGTATTTGGTAACGGATGATGCAGAAGCAGCTGAAGATGCAGAAGCAGATGATTCAGATTTCTTAGATTTACAAACTTCATCACAAACAGTAACAGTTTCAGTAGAAGTTTCATATTTAGTAACAGATGAGTTATAAGCAACTGATGAAACATAAGCTGATGATGAAGCTGATGCAGCTGATTCAGATTTCTTTGAATGACAAACTTCATCACAGACAGTAACAGTTTCAGTAGAAGTTTCATTTTCAGTGGCAGTAATAGCAGTACTTGGACCAGTGATAAATGTAGAGAAGGTACCGTTAGAATTTGTTGAACATGAAGTTAAAGTAGTAGTGTTACTAACTAAGTTTGTAGTTGTAAATAAATCAGTAGTACCTGGAACTGAGTAAGTAGAGGTTTGATTTGAAAATTTGTCATCACCATTAATAGAAGAAGAACTAGAAATTGAGGAAGAAGTAATAGTTGAATCGGATGAAGTTGAAATTGGAGTTGAAGAACTGAATGAACTTGAAGTTTCAATAGTAGATGTATTGGAAGATTGAGAGGAAGAAATTAATGAGCTAGAAGATTCAACAGCGGAAGAACTTGAAATTTCAGAAGTTGAGGTTTCAGAAGTTGATGGTTCAGAAGTGGAAGAAGCAGATGATTCAGAGGTTTCAGAAGTAGAAGAAGCAGATGATTCAGTTGATTCAGAGGTTTCAGAAGTAGAAGAAGCAGATGATTCAGTTGATTCAGAAGTAGAAGTAGAAGAAGCAGATGATTCAGTTGATTCAGAAGTAGAAGTAGAAGCAGATGATTCAGAGGTTTCAGAAGAAACAGAACTTGAAGTTTCTAAAGTAGAAGATGAAGAAGTAGTTTGGTATGGAGCAATAGCACTGGCAATTTCTCCAGATAAAGTGGCACTGTACCAAGAAAGATCAGTAACAATATTTAAAAAGGCAGTAACATCTAAACTAGAAAACATAGTGGTATAAGATAAATCAGTGGCATGAGCGGCAGCAAAGTAAAGTTCGGATAAGTATTTTGGAACACCACTACCACTTGAAATGAAAGCAGCAAAGTACTCGTTAAAATGATCAGTAAGATCTTGTGCAATAACAATTAATTCAGCATTTTGTTCTGGTGTAATACCACTATCAGTGGCAGTAGCAGATGCTGATGTTGAAGTTGAAGTTGCTGTTGAAGAAGTTTCTTCACTAGATGATGTTGTAACTGTATGAACTTTTTCGATAGCTTCAGCAATTTCAGAAGATAAATAAGAAGAGTACCATGGTACAGCAGTAGCCATACCTAATAATTGATCCATATCTAATAAAGTAAACATGGTAGTATAAGATAAATCTGTAGCAGTTTGAACAGCCATATAAACATCAATAATATGATTTGGAATAGCTCTACCTGATGATAAAAACCATGAAGTATAACTACCAAAATGATCCTTAACATCTTGTAAAAGAACAATTAATTCAGCATTTTGTTCAGCGGTAATTTCTGCCATGGCCAATGAGGCAGCAGTTGGTAATAAAGCAAGTTTTGAAATTTTCATATTAAAGTATAGCGAATGGTTTAATTTCTTTTGGAATGATTATCTATAATAGTTAAAAATGAAAAGAAAGTTTAAATTAAGAAAGATAATTCTAAATAAATTATTAGTTTGATATCCTTATATATAAAATCAGAACAGCTTATCGAGTCAATGCCCAAAAAATGTGAATAAACAAACCATGAATGTAAAGTTGGTGCACTTCCCCCATATAATCTATTCGTTTAAACAAATATAGACCAAATAATCTAAATGAAAACTTTGTTGTTTACATTTCTTAGCATACGCAGTGGAAAGAACATACGATCTTGAAAAGGTACGACTGACTGAGGGACAAAATACAAAAATAAAAAATTTCCAAAAAAAAAAACATCCATTGTTGCTGAAAAATTATTGGTAAATCACATAGTACCTTTCAGTTAGTATGGCAACACAGTTGTATGTTCGGAAATGGTTTCTTTATTTATTCGTATCTGTCATTTTCGTTTAAATCTATTGTGTCTACATGATTTCCGTGCAACATTTTTAAAAACTTTAAACACAAAAAGAGAAACCATGAAAAGAATTTATTTTACTCAAATGTTTCTCCAGTTGAATATTTCATAAATATATCTTGGTGAAGGTTTTGAAAGATTTTCAAAGATTTATGTTACAAAAAGAAGAATTTTTTTGTTTTATGGTATAAAATCATTCACTTTTTAAAATTGATCAGTTGTAATAATATCACTTTACATTCTCAAGATGACAATTTTTCTTTCACAGGTACAATTTTTGGCCTCGAAAAACTTGAAATTCTATTGGTTTTCATTATGTATCGTACTATCTTACTAGTAGCATGATAACGACATAACTCGCGGTTCTTGCCCCACAGCATTCAATAACCATTTCCTTTCACTCTTTTAGCAAAAACTGTTTATTGTTTGTCGTTTGTGTTGTAAAGAAACGTTTTCGGAATGTGTCGTTTATTATTGAAGTTGCATTGTTGTCATCACTACGAAATTTACAGGCAAAAAAAAACTTTCTAAAAAAAATTAATTTTGTTTTATACGACTAGCTCAGTGTTAAAGTTACCAGAATGACAAGAATCTGTAGAGTTAAAGTATTTTACTATTTATGATTACTAAAAGTCTCATTGTTTCGTTAAACGAATATTTTTGTTTATCATTTTTTAAACGAGCCATTTCGTGAATGATAAACAAAATTGCATAATAAAACATTATAAAAGACCGAATCTTGTTATATATTATCCAATTATTGTTAAAATGTTTTATTAATTATTATCTTGAAGATAATGGGAAGGACAATATAACTAAACAAGTCACTTTAAAATTAAAGATGATACACATATAAGAAAATCAAAAATGAAACTTCATATAAGTTGTTTTGAAAGATTCTTGTGTTTTTAAAATAAGACATGTTCTAATTTGTAATTTAATGAAAAAAAACCTCGAAAATGACTTATAATTCTTGTATCATTGATAAATACTTTTTACAGTATATAATTTTTAATTGTTTGTCAAAAAACTTAACATTTTACTTGGATCTTAAATTTTTTCCAACTAAAATTATTATTATTTAATAAAAATGGTTAATAAAATTAATTTGTCAACGTAAAAATTATTAAATAATAACGGTATTCATGAATTTTTCAGAGTTAGTTATACAATTTTGTCTTCTTTAATTAAAAAATCCTTTATATTACTTGTAAAACTCATTTTAATTAAAATGAAATTTTAAAACCTTTATAAAAAGATCATTTGTCATTTTTTGTATATTTTAATTATAATTTACTGAACTTTTATGTTAAAGTTCTTCTCATTGATTTTATATATTAAATGTTTTTCAGATGTTTTTGATTTTTCTAAATCCCGAATTTAACAAAAAATATTAATTTATTTTGGAATTGTAATTAAGAAAAATATATCATTAAATAAACTTTATAATAAAACCAAATTAAATATAAACAAAATCTTAAGATTATAATTTTTTTGATCTTTTAATAGATATTTTTTTAGCTTTTAATCTGTTTTCTAATCTTTAAACTGAAAAGTGAGCTATACAATTTTTTATTTAAATTACAACCATATATACTACACATTATTATTGATACAGTATACAATGTTTTTCCCATTAATTTTTTTTTTTTTTATTTTAAAAAATTTTTTTTAAATATTTTCCTTAATTAATTTCTTCAAAAAATATTATTCAAATAATACAACTTTAAATGAGAAAAATTTGAAAACTGTTTTTCAGGTAATCATAAATTAATCTTTCTTAATTTCTGGATGCGTTAAACCATATAATTTACAATAATCTTGAACATCATCTGTTAAGAAAGCTAAAGCTTTATCATTTTGAATTTCAGTATTTGAATTAATTTCAAAATTATCATTAATATTTTTTTTATTATAAGCAGTTAAGATAAAATTTAATATACCTTTAATATTAATAACTTTTGAAATTGCATCGGCTTCACTTATTGTTAAAATCATCATATCATCAAAAGTTTTGGTCTTCGAATCTTGATCTAAGATATCCCAATAAACAATTGAATTTGGATTCATAACATTAACACCACCACATGCAGTACTTTTTAAATCCCATGAAAGAACTTCAATACCAAAATCAAAATTTGGTGCTACTAATTCTTGATAATAAGTACCATTTGATTCAACTAAAACATCAAGGACAGGTCTATAAAATTTATCACCACAACCACAATGATCAATATGAACTTTTGGAAAACCAATCCAAATATTTTTACCTTTAACTTTAGGTAAAATATCAGGTAATGGAATAAATTGTGTACCACCTCTAATTGGTGCAAAATTTGAATCTGTTGATGGATCTAAGAATGATGATTCAAATTCAATTTGACATAATCCATCATCTAAAGAACATTTTAAAATCGATAAAGGACTTAAAGAATAAATGAAATAAATAAAATCTCTTGATAAATCAGATAATTTATTATTTTGTGGATGGAAAAATGGTGTCCAATTTTTTTCAATTTCTCTCATTTCACGATTTTCAATGGAAAATTTTAATAATGGATTAATCTTTCTTTGTGGTAAATAACTATAAACTCTTCTCTTTTCATCAACTGGATCATACATATTAAAGATGATGACAGGTTCTTCAAAATCTTGGGTTTTCTTTAGAATAACATGAGGATCTTCTGGACCTCTCCAATCATCTGATACATCAAATGGGAAATCGAATACAGTTGGATAAGTAACATAATATCTTGAAAAGATAGCATCATTTTTACTTTTATCATCAAAACCTGTATTTAAATTAGTTGGTTGTTGAACATCTAAATATGGAATCTTTTTATCAAAAATTTCATTCCAATTTTTATCAAAAGCTTGACCTCTAATTAATGAAACATGAGGTCTAATCTTTGAACCAACACGAGTATAAACAAGACGTGAAAATACTAAATAACATTGTTCACTTTCTAACCAAATTGAAGAACTACCAAAGAGATACCATCTATCATTAATAATTTTATCCTCAGTCCAATAATCTTTATCCTTTAATTCATCTTTCGAAATAATTTCTCTTGATAACCAATTTTTTTTATCAATCATTTCATTTCTAATCTTAAATAAATCATCATTTAAAAATTTTGTCCAATTTGAATGCATTGTTATACTTTCAAACATTAAATCTTTACGTTCAATATTATCAATATCTTTAATATTAATATTATTTGTTAAATTTAAATTTGTTACATAACCTTTATTTAAATTTAAAATATAATTATCGTTTTGCATGTTTGTTGTTATTGGAGAATTTGACCATTTTTTATATTTTAATAAATTTTTAATATCAATACGTATTAAATCCTTTGTATTTTCAACTTCTTTAACGTTATAAAGTATCTTATTATCTTGAAAAGTTATATTATTTCTTTGATAAAAGATTAAAATTATTAAGATAAATAATAATGTAAAGATAATTTTTTTAAAAATCATTCTTGATGTTAAACAATCAGATAATTTATTATTTGTTAGAATTGGGAAAATGTTTTCAATTTTTGTAATAATTTTCTTTAAATTCATCTTTTCATTATCTTCCAATAAATGAGGAGATGGAGATTGTGTTTCATTACCTAATTCTATATCAGATTTTTCCAAGTATTCTAATTCATCAGATGAATCGTGTGCCATTTTTAAAAACGAATAATTATATATAAGTATTTTCTAGTATAATTTTTTTTTATTATGGTATAGTTAAGGATAAAAGATATGCCAATTTTTTTTGAATATGAAAAATCTTAAATTTATAAAAGTATATTATCAATATCTTTTTTTTGTTTTGTTTATTTTGTTTGTCTTTTATTTTTGACTACAGACTCATTTGTGTGTTCATTTGTACGTGAGAGTCTGAGGGTTCCTGCATTGCAATATTTACTATTTAGGATAAAATTCTCGAAAGCAAGGGGAAAAGCAATTACCGGTTAGAAAAAGGCGTACAAAGAAAGTTGTGCGGTGATTCAAATAAAGTTTTTTTTTCAAGTAGTGAAAATGTCGCGTCTGTTTAAAAAAAACGGCATGATTTAAAGAGGAATCGCTGGTGTTTCTGTTGGGAAAGAAAGCTTAATCCAGTTTTGAGTTGTCCCGAAACGGTGATAAACCCCCGAGAAAGTTGCTGCAGCATTTGGTTTTGGCGTCTTTGAACCAATGAAATCTGCAATTTATGGCGTTCTGTCTTTTCAACAACAGCAAATCAAAACAAATGTTTGTTTATACAAATACACGTTATAATGTCATAATGCAAAGGTTAGTAACTAAACATGCATTAGGGTTACTTGAAAGAAGTCAGGGCAGAGTTTTTTTTCAAGAAAAAAAATTTTTTTTTTTTCGTATCAAATACCCTGACGCCAATAATCTAAAAGCATAAAGTTAAAAATAGAATAATGCAGAAAAATTTATCCGCACTCATAAAATTTTAAAGTGTTCATTAAAAATGATTGTGATGAAAGTATCTAATGATTATACTTGTATCCCGCAGAGTTTCAGAACATTAGCAAATAGATAAACTGGAAAGACAAAAAATTTTTCTATACTTACTAACAACCTTTTGTCTCGTTACTTCAACTTGACTCAAAAATGAAATCATTTCATTTATTTATTTTTTTTGATTATTTATGAGTTGACTTACACCATTACTGTCATTATAACATGGAAGCTAAGTCCCTGTTAACTTTCGCCACAACTGACGAGAATAATAAGAGAAATAGTTTTTTCAAATGGGTCCATAACTATAGCTAAAAATTCTCTTCAATATAGATGAAGGGATGAATAAGATGGTTTCATAATAACAGATTCAACATGTTAAATATAGTATATGTCTTGATAAATCAAGCATTTGTGATATTTATAAGAAACAAGGGTACAATCACATCATTTTGTGTAAAGTTTTCTTCTTCTATCACGACACTTCACTATGAATAATAATATATTTATCATGCCACATAATTATCAAAAACTAATATGGCTACTCCCCCTTCTTAATGTAGATGTATATACTTGGATATCCACCACAACTACAATTGTAAAAACTTTAATATATATACACATAGAAAATTAGTTTGATTAAAAATATTTGTCTTATTTAACATGATAATGTTTCAACAGAAATATATTCACCTATCTTGAATATATCTTACTCAAGAAAACTTAATATAACATCTTCTATATATCTTTCAAGGTTTTAAAGTAACTGATGAAATTTAAAAAACAAGTTGTTGATTTAAATGAATATGGTGAAATTGACTTTTTTTGTCCATTTTTAAATAACAAAATGATGGTCAAGTCAACAATTCTACCTTTCATAGATGTCTGGAAGGTATTTATAGGAATACTGGTATATTTTAAATTAAAACAACAGAGAACATTCGACAAAGAACTGGTAATTTTGTTTGAAAAATATAAAATTTGGAAATTTGCCTAAAAAAACTATTGAAGGTGTGTTAAAAACAAAAATGACTGTAAAAAGTTTTTCCAAAAAAAAAAATCAAGTTTTTTTAAAAATATACTTATAATATAGAATGACAGCAAATATTCGTAATGTTTCTTCGAAAGAACATGTATTAATCCTTGTTTTCATGGAGTAACTTTTTTCCTTCTCAATGACATCTTTCAACAATAGACAATAATTTTCTAGAATGAAATGCATGCATGTAAATTGAAGGTATGGAATTGGCATGGATACAGTCTTTTAGATTTCTGTTCTTCAAAGTGTTCCAAACTCACCTTTTAACCTTCTGAAAATCATGGATATTTTCAAAAACAATATAAACTATAAAAAGGACGGTTGTAAAAGAACAATTGTTTATCTTCTGTGATGTTATTAAACAAAATTTTTATTTCTCTTTCAATATTTTAATTTACTCTACTTAAGATTATCAAAAGATATTCTTAAAGAAAGTTAATAAAATGTTAATTTAGACTTCAATAATTTGTGTCATTTGAAAAAAAAAAAGGTCTCTGTTAGTATTGATATGGTAAAAAAATACCTAACGTTAATTATGTCAATGTCGATATTTTGTAATAAAAAAAAATCTAAAGAAAAAATTTTTTTTAACTTTCTTTTGATAAGATAGTAATAATACTAATATTAAATATACTTAAATTATAAAATGAATAAAAAGCCAATAACAACAATGTTCACAAAAATTTATGGATAATTACCTGGAGCAACACCAAAATAACCATTTGGTGTATCTGTTGTAACATTTAACAAAGGTAAGCCAATATTATCAACCCCAGCATATGGGACATTATTTCCCCACCACGATAATGTAACTTCTTTATATTGTACAGCAAAAAATATAATAATTCCTGATATAACAACACCCGCAGTTAAACCACTTGAAATAACATAATTATATTTCTCCCAAGCCTTTAAATGATGTCTTTTCCAAAGATATTGTGTGAAAAAACTTAATATCATACCTGGAGTAAAATACATTAACCCATATGGTGGACCATTCAACATACCACCAACAACTAATACAGGATTGAAATTTTTGGGATAAAATTTATTTCCCCAACGTTTCCATACACCAAAAAATAAACCTAAACATGCACCAATTAACCAACACCATTTTAAAATTGGATAAATATCATTAAATATTCTCTTTGGACCAATAGCACCCCAAACAACCGAAGAATTATAGTACGTTACCGCATCTGGACATGTAAATTTAGCAGATTGATGTGGTGTACAGAAATCTTTAATATTTGATATTTGCCAATTTACAACACCTAAACAAACCAAGACTTGTAAGAGAACCATAAAAAGTTGACCTTTAAATAAAGCAACAGGTGGAATCTTTGCATAATGTGCTAATTTTAAATTTGATACATAACTGTCAGCTTGACCATCAATATTATAACCAAATGCTTTGATAATCATTAAAGCTAATGGATTACCAGGTAATGCATAACCAATAATCATTTCAATTAATAAGTTTAAACCAACTGAAAAACCAGCAGTGGCTTGTAATATTGTAACTGGAATTAAAAAGACAAAATTAAAACCCAATGACATAAATATACTCCATACTGGTGTATTTGTTGGATAACATTCAACAACGATAATACCAATAACCAATGAAATAATTAAAACAGCTATATACCACCAATCTGGAACTTCTTTATATGATTTCATCATGTTAGAATGTGGATCATCAAATTCATCTAAACTATTACTGCTTTCTTTAAATATTCCTAACCAAGTTTCTTTTTTTCTAAAGGATAAGATACTTTTAACCCATTTTTTACAAGCATCAACCATCAAATTTGAATGACTTAAAAACGAATAAACTATTAATAATGGATAAAATGTAATAAATGCACCATAGGTTATTAAGTTACCTGCAGTATAATATGGTGGGGAATATTTTTGATATTTTTCGTAATCTAATTTAAAATTATTACCAATAATCTTTGTAACTTTAAAATGTTCACCAGTATTTGTATATAATGAATTGGTAAACATTGGTAAAAATTTTGTATTATAATAATTTGAATAATAAATTGCAACAACTAATAAAGAACAAATCACTGTACCAATATATTGTTGAATTTGAGAAAAAAATGGTACAACTAATGGATTATTAAAACTGATTACATTCCAATCAAATGATGCAAGTGGATTAAATCCAATACCTGTGACACCACCTGTAATATTTGATAAATTAATATTATTTGGTGCAATCCATGTCATCCAATTAAATGTATTTAGAATATTAATAAGATAAGTTGGGAACCAATTATAAAAGAAAATGAAAAAAAAACTTAAAAAGAAAACTTTATATTTTGTTAATGGTTTAATTGAAAAATTTAATTTTTTTCCCTTATTTTGAGAGTTCTCTTCTGATAATAATGCATTGTTTAATGCAATTGTTGGTAAAGCTGTTGGCCAAATTGCTGTTGATGGATAAACAACAAAACGTCTTAATACACCAGCAAAACCAAAACCAATATATTGAATTGATATTGATAATAAAAATTGATAACCAAATGAAACATTTTCCTTATAATACATCTTTTGTGTTAAAATATTATAATGTGTATAAAATGTACCCATACAAATACCAAATAATAACGTTGCAAACATTTGTTCTTTTTTGTTCCATTTATTTGGAATGTTAATTGCATATTTTTTACCTTTAAAATTAAAACCCCAACATGGAATATAACGAGCCCAAATTGGACCAAAGATATAGAAAAATACTTGAGCCACTGATGTTGTTAAACTAATACTGACTAATCTATGCGCAAAAAATTCATTAAAACCTGAACCAACAATAGCAAAAATTGTTGATAAAAAATAAGCTCTAAAAGTTTCAATAGGAATCTTTGGATCATCTGTTGGATCAACAATACCTCTAACTTCACCATATGGTGAATGAAATTTAACTGTTGCAGCACAAGCTTTGGCCAAGAAAATTTCATTTTGATCATTAGTTTTATTATAGTTTAAAACAATTTTTTTCCATGTTTCATATTGAGAAGATAAGATATTTTCATCGTTTTCGTGAAATTTAATTGCTTTCTTTAAGATTAATAATGATTCTTCAAATGATAATGAAGGTATCTTTGATAAGATATATCCAACATCTTTTGGGATTTCTTCAACGTCATTAATACTATAACCTAAGATATGAGTGAACAGTAAAATTTGTTCATCACTATAGATTAATTCATCAGTATCTAAAGTTTGAATAGATAAAGATTCACCTTCAATTATTTTTTCATTTTTAATTGATGTTTGGTCATTTTTGATTTGATCTTTTTTTGCAGTTATTTCCATTCTGATTTTAATAAGAATGTAATGTTATATTTTTAATTTTTAAATAATTTTTATATATACCATAAATTAACATCATAAGAATAATTTTAATTTAGTTTAATGCTTACTTAAATATGAATTATTTAATTTTATTTTATGTTTTGAAGTTTCTGAAATTAAGATGTCTTATCAAACTTTTAATTCACAAAAAAATGATTATTAAGATATCATGAAATACTTTACCTTGATAAAGAAAGTGTAAAAATAAACAAACTTGTGTATCAAACGTTACCATAAATAGGCTCTTAGCAATTCAAACTACAAACAAGATAATTTTGAAGTTATCAAATACAGGGAGTAAGGATGTATGGAATCATAACTTAATAATCATTATAATTAACAAAGAAACAAACTGATAACAAATCTAAAAATGGAAGGAATACCATACAATTATACGTAGAAATTAAATTAATAATTGTGTCAGGGGTCGATGTGTCAGTAGGATTTAACCACCGAAAAACTTATCAATGAATTATACGATGTTTTCAATGTGAAACTTTGACGGATGCATAAAGGTTGTTTATTTTCGATCCGACATTTTTATCAAGGCGCGTCTGCAGAGAAATCGTGCAGCGCAAAACAAAAAAAGGAGCAATTTATGACACATGTATTGAATTTAATTCGATGACGCCGTTTCACCGTTGTGATTTGCAGCCAAATAACAAAGATAAGTTGTAAAAATGAAATTTCCTTGCAAGGTTTATTTAAAATTGTATGAAAGCAACTTAAATGTAAAACTTTATTTTTGATTGTTTTTCTTCTCCTTTGTGATTTTTGCCATATGGCCCGTTCTTTCAAAATCTGCTTATCTCAAAAAACTTGTAACAACTGTTACTAAAAGAGTATTCTCAACATTTATTTAAGTGAAATTTCTCATCTTAGAAATAATACAAAGATAAGACCAAGGATATAAATAAAAATATTTGTTCATTTCTTCATAGACTATAGTTAGTGGGTAATTCATAAAATAATATTATCTCCAATTATACTACTTCAAAAATTTAAAATTTTCTTTTATAGGGTTTCAAAACACTTTCGTACTTTTTGTTTTTTTTTTAATTTCTTTCTTTCATGTATATTAATTAGTTTAACTTCTGCAAAATAAACAACATACATCTATAATTAGAAAAATATGCCTTAAAAAATGCTACTAAAAAATAAATGAAATGCCAACATAACAATAACAAAAATAATTATTAACAAAATCTTTCTCATAACCCGCAAAAATCAGTGAGGTATTATGTATAAATATAAAATTACCAAATATTTTTTACTTATGTGAAATAAATGAAAGTTTTTCACATATAAAGATACTTGAATGGTATTGGAAAATGTGAAAAAACAATATTATGAATTTCAAAATTTTAAATAAAATTTTTTCCTATTGTATTATTCGGTAAATTCAAACGCCTGTGAAAAAAGTGTTTAGCTAGTCACAACATAGACAACTGGCATTTTAATATATTTGAAAAAACAACCATGTAAGTTTTAATGGTATAATATTTAATGATAAAATGTTTCCTGTCTTGTTAAAAAAATAACTTGCAAGTAACAAGGTACATAAATATACCTTTATTATCGACAATTTTAGGGTTTATTGATCTCAATTTTATAAACTCTCTTGTTTATTATATTGCGTTTTTTCTATTATCTATAAAAAATATAATAATATCATTGTATTACCTAATTACTTGATTTGTTTCTCTTTCTCTTTTGTTATAATCTTGTCGCTTAACATAGAATTCTTGATTGAAAACATTTTAATCCAACGTAAAACTATCATATTTCAACAGTTCTAATTAAGATTACGATTGTTAACAATTTCAATTAAAAATGAAGTTTTTAAAAGTTTTCATATGTATGAAAATTATTATTGTACTTTTTTTCAAGACTTATTATTCATAGCTTAATAATATCGTTTTTGGTTGACATTATCCTTTTCCACGAATTTGTTTTTCTGTCATTTTTACTTTTTCGAATGTTTTCAGCGTCAGTAAAGACGCAACAAAAAAAAAAGACCAAGCAAAAAAAAAAGACGTCGACCACTCGAATTGTTACTTAATGACAATTCTTACAGACAAAGAAACAACAACTACAAAGTAAGAACGAACAATATTTAACGATCTAAAAATAAAAAAACTTTTAATATAATATATATTTAAATTTTTGTGAAAAAAAATTTTAATTAAAACTCTTGTAAGTCATCATTTTTTTTCTTTTTATTTTCTCTTACCTGTACATTCAAAGTTTCCTTTAATTTAAAAGCATACAATTTTTACAAATACTAATAAACAAATTTCCTCATTATTTAATTTAAATTTTGAAGTTGTTGAAAATGCGGCACCAACTCAACATCGTGTATTTTCGGAAACATTCCTTCGAGAATTGGGTGTAACGTTGTCAATACGATAATCTGAAAATTGAGTTATGCGCATTTACTCTTGAACAATCAAATGCACAATGAAGATTTGTGTTGCTTTCTCGCCTTGAATTTTCTTTTCGGTAAATTTTGTCAAGGATATTTTGTCGCTTTTCAGAGTCAATAAAAAAACGTATATATATTAAGACAATATTTGATGTATTATTGTTATTTTTATAAATATCGCTTTAATTAGGTAATAAAAACCGAAGACCCCAAAAAACATGTTGAGATTTCTTGAATATTTAGAAATTCCAGTTGAAAAAAGAGAAGCATTAAATTTTTTAAAAAATCCAGATTTACAACCAATTGTTGCTTCTGATCAAACATGGG
>JAMSGN010000272.1:0-18868 GCA_030462905.1 Jamesozyma gamospora
TACAAACAATAAATTTTTTTTCATCATTCGGTATTAACCTATCTACAATAATCATTTTCATTATTTATACCTTTCTCTAGCATAATATATATATATATTTATATATATTTTTTCTCTTTGGTTTTTTTTTTTTCAGTTTGCCTTTAAAGTTTACACGTTATGATTGATATTAACGTTAGTAATATTTTCTTTAAATCGTATTCGATTGATCCCTATTCAGGTCATTCCATTTATGTCTTCGATTCTACATATTTACCAGATCCAAGTGAAATTGGTAACGATAAACAAGTCTAAGATTTATTGATTGATGAATTAATGGATAAATTAATTACAAAATTACCATCTTCTCCATATTCTTTAGTAGTATTTTCATCAGGTTTTTCAGAGAAAAAAATTAGTTGGATTTATGGTGTTAAAATGTTTTCAAAATTACCAAAAGAATTAAAATTTTATTTACAAAAAACTTATATTGTTCATGAATCTTTCTTTATTAGAACAGTTTATCAAGTATTATCAAATGCAATGAATATTAAATTTTTAACAAAAAGAAATAAAGATATTTCATCTGTCGAAGAGAATTCTTTTGGAAATAATTCAACTTTTGCTATAATTCATGTTCCAGATTTAACAACTTTATCGCATATGATTGATATTACAAGATTAAGAATATCATTAAACGTCTATTTGCATGATTATAAAATTAATGAATATATTGATGTTCCTGATGATTATTTTTATAGATTAAAAGATATAACAAAGAGAAAATATAGACAACTAATTTTTGATAAAATTTTTAAAAAATTATTTTTACATGGACCAAGGACTGAATTAATTTTTCAAAAACCTGGCTCTTATAAAAAAGTTAATATTTTCTTAGATATAATTGAAAGAAATAATTATATTGATTTATCACAATGGGATATTTATTCATTGGGTTCAGTATTTTTAAATTTTTTGAAAAATAAAGCAAAACCAATAATTCCAATTGATTTAATAACTTTACCTATTATTGATGATATAGATTATACTTTTAAAACTTTTATAAATATAATGAATTTTAATAATTATTATCATTTAATTATAACAATTTTCCCATTATTTATTTTAATAATGAATGAATCAGATGAGACAAAACATACATCAAGAACTTTAAGTAAAGCATTAGCACCAACATTATCAAAAGAAAAATTATCAATAAATAATAATGATAGAATTGCCATTGGTACTAGATTTATTAAAAATTTATTAGAAAATTATGATGAAATTTTGAGGAAAATGAATCAATTTACAAGAAAAAGTAGATCAATGGAATCTGTTAATGATAATAATAATGCCAAAAATTCATTACCACCCTCATTGCCTAAACCAAGAAAATTAAGTCCGATAAAATATAGTACAAGTAGAATTTCAAGTTCAAATTCAAATTCAATTGAACCGATACAAAATTCAATTAAATTAATGAATTTATCTGATAATACTCTTTTACCACCAAGATCAATTTCAAATTCATCAAATAATTCATCAACCTCGTCATTAATTTCAGAATTTAATAATATACCAAATTTAACCGCATCATTAAAACATAAAGATTCAATAACAAATTTATCATTACGTATAAATAGTTATGATTCAACATTAATTAATATATCAGATAATGAAGATGATAATGATATTGAACAAGAATTTAATGAAAATTTATCTGATAATAATTCAATAAAATCACAAGAAAATTTAAAAACAAATATACCACAATCAAATGTAACAAATTTATGTTCAACTTTTAATAACAATAGTAGTAGTAGTAGTAGTACAAATTTAATTTCAAAACCAAATAATGATAAGAAAGATATATCATTATCAACAAAAAATGATTCAATTATAAAAAAACCTCGACGTAAGATTGACTTAGATTCAATTAAAAATATGGTAACTGATGATATTCAGAAATTACCAATATCAAAATTTGAAAAATTTGATAGAGAATTAAAGAAACAAAAACAAAAAATTTCAATTGAAATTTCTAAAAAAGAAAATTTTTCAAAGGTTTCATTTTCTAATATAAAGACAAATAATAAAGCATCAAAAGTTAGTAAATTAGCATCATTATATGAAGAAAGATTACAAGGTTTACAAGTAATGGATGAAATTAGAAAAAATAAATAAATAACTGATAATTATAATAAATAAATAAATAATGTAATAATGTTTTTGATATATATATATATATGTTTATATAACGTAAAATAAATAAATTGTAATTATTGATGATGCTTTTTTTTTTTTTTCATTTCTTAATTTTTAGCTCTACGTTGTTCACCAATAAAATTAATTGCTGAACCTGCTTTAAAGAAATTAATTTGATCAATCGACATTGTATGTTTAGCCTTAATAATAAATGAATCACCATTACGTTTTGTAACTTTAATATCTAATTCACCACCATTATCACCATTCTTGGCAACTAAATCTCTTAAGCCGATGGTTTCTAATATATCACCAGAAGATAATTTATCATAGTCAGATTCATTTGCAAAAGTTAATGGTAACATACCTTGTTTCTTTAAATTGGTTTCATGAATTCTTGCAAAAGATTTAACAAGAATCATTTCACCACCAAGAAATCTTGGTGATAAAGCAGCATGTTCTCTTGCAGAACCTTCACCATAATTATGTTCAGCAATGACAGTCCATGGTTTTCCTTCTTCTTTCCATTTAATCATTAATGATGGAATATCATATTGTTTACCATCTAAATCGTAAATTTTATTAACTTCACCAGTTTCTTTATTTTGTGCACCAATTAAAGTATTATAAGAAATATTTTCTAAATGACCTTTATATTTTAACCAAACACCAGCAGCAGAGATATGATCAGTTGTACATTTACCTTCAACTTTTAAGATAATTCTTGTCTTTAATTCTTTACCATTCCATGGTTTAAATGGTTCTAATAATTGTAAACGATCAGATTCTGGAGAAACGTTAACTTTTATAGAAGGGTTTGGTTTTGGATCATTTTCTGGATAAAATTCATCTCTACCATGTTCAAAACCTTTAGATGGTAATTCATCACCAACTGGTGGTTGAAATTTAAATAATTTACCATCTGGTGTCTTTAAAGAATCAGTCATTGGATTGAATTGTGCATCACCTGAATAAATCATTGAAGTAACGATATCAGGAGAAGTTAAAAAATTCATTGTATTTCTATTACCATCATTTCTTGCTCTAAAATTTCTATTAAAAGATGTAAAGATTGAAGTTGTTTCTTTAGAACCTTTTGGAATATCAGTTCTATCCCATTGACCAATACATGGACCACAAGCATTACCTAAGACAATAGCACCATTTTTCTCTAGAGTATCAATGATACCATCTCTCTTTAAAGTAGCTCTAATTTGTTCAGAACCTGGAGAAACAAAGAATGGAATCTTTGGTTTTAAACCATTCTTTGCAGCTTGATTAACTAAATTAATAACACGAGACATATCTTGATAAGAAGAATTAGTACAAGAACCAATTAAACCGACAGAAATCTTTTGTGGCCAATTTTCTTTCTTTGAAGTTTCACCATATTTCGAAATTGGTGTTGATAAATCTGGTGTAAAAGGACCATTAACATTAGGTTCTAATTCAGAAAGATTAATTTCCATAACTTTATCATATTGAGCATTTTCATCACTCTTTAAGAAATTAAATTTATTTAAAGCAATATCAGCAGAATCAGCTATTTCTTTTCTACCAGTGGCAATTAAATAACGTTTATGAGCATCCATATAAGGGAAAAGAGAAGTTGTTGCACCGACTTCAGCACCCATATTACAAATAGTAGCCATACCGGTACAAGATAAATTTTTAACACCTTCACCGAAATATTCAAGGATATAACCAGTACCACCTCTAACTGTTAAATCACCAGCGATCTTTGAGATGACATCCTTTGGAGAAGACCAACCGTTTAATTTACCTGTTAATTTAATACCCATAACTTTTGGAGCTTTTAATTCCCATGGAGTACCAGTCAAGGCGTCAACTGCATCAGCACCACCAACACCAATGGCGATAGCGTTTAAACCACCTGCATTTGGAGTATGAGAATCTGTACCTAACATCATTAAACCTGGAGCACTATAATTTTCTAAGACGATTTGATGAATGATACCAGAACCTGGACCCCAAAAACTGATACCATATTTTTGAGCACAACTTTGTAAGAAATCGAAAACTTCTTTATTTGTTGCAATTGAACGAGTTAAATCTTGAGATTCACCATCTTTACCAACGATTAAATGATCACAATGAATTGATGCTGGAACAAAAGTATTTGGTAAATTAGTAGTCATAAATTGTAACATTGCCATTTGTGCAGATGCATCTTGCATGGCGACTCTATCTGGAGAAAGTTTTAAATAATAATTACCTCTAATATCATTTAAATCTGAAATATTTGAAAAAGTTTCAATTGGATTTGTTAAATGAGTATATAAGATTTTTTCGGCTAAAGTTAATGGTTTATTATCTGTTATCTTACGAATAATATTTAAATTATCTATTAATTTGGCATATGGTGGTGTACGAGATTTAAGATGGTTTGGTATCTTTGGTAAAGATGAAGAAACCGCAGTTGCTAAATTTCTTTTCGAAATTCTAGTACTTAACATTAAGGAAAGTGGTTGTTTGACAGTTTTATGATTTAGTTAAAATATGAATGGTAGCAAAGCCAACAGTAAATAAAGAATGGATGCTGCTTATATAATTAGTTTTATAATGTTTTGAATATTTAATTAATAATGGAAATGACGATGATCGAAATTTTTGCAATGCGATGAATTCCTCGGGAATCGTTTTTTGCATGAAAATTTTCCGGTGGAAACTTCGATGACTCAACAAAAAGGAAAACAAATGTGTCACTGTAAACGGAAAAGAGCTGGGCGGTTAAAAAAGATGAAACAGAGAACAACAGTAATAGTGATATGTATTAGTCGGTTTTGACTTAATACAGCGATTGCTAAACTGTCAAAGAAAATGATATTTAGATTTGGGGTACTTGTTGTTTGTCAGAATAAATTTTAGCTTGTCCTTGAAGTAAATGGCATTAAAATAGATACTGTTACCAAAAAGAATATATATAATAGCATACATAGTGATAGCATCAAATTGATAATAAGGCCAAAAAATCATTGCTTGCTTGTTGAGGTTGTATCGAATTCTCTTTCAACTCTCGAAACCATTGGTAATTTTATTTACACTGACATGAACAGTGTTCACAGCAAATGCTTTTGTTGCTGAAGTATTTTCCAGCAAATAGACACGCTAAAAAGGTAAGAATACCAAGAATTGCGTCATAATAATTGCACGTTAAATCGAAAATTCGAGCCCATGTCCAGCCTATTGAAAGACTTGCTATTGAGTATACGACCATCATTGAGAAGATTGTTGACGACATAGTATTATAATAAAGAATTAATTTTTTGCCAAATTTAGTTTGAAATGTCGATATTTTTATATTATAGATTATGTTTTGTCAGTGGCAGATTTGATTCTTCAATTGGCAACAAAGAAAACACTTTTCAGTCCAAAACCGAACTCTTTTGGATATCGGAAACATAATGAAAACATTCTGGAAACACACAGAAAGTGAGTGTGGGTTGAGCCTGTCTCTGTTTCCCAAACATCTACTACTAAATCTCTTGGTTGGCCACTGAGTTAATCACAGTCGCAAATCCGTACTTCTGTGGCACGCTGAATCAATATATTATTTTCACATCCTTTTTCACGAATGTTTTTTTTGTTTTGTTCATTTTCTTTTACAAAACATAAAAATATTAAACTTTTGAAAACAAAAAACAGCCGTACAGCATCTAAACCCGCACACCACACCAAACACGTTCTACGCGACTTTCAAGTTTTGTTTATATAACAACACAGTTCAATATTGGAAATTTGCTATTATTTACAAATCTACACAAGTCAAAAATGAAATTCTCTCAATTTTTAACTTGTAATAAAATACCACAATGGAATGATCAATATCTTGATTACAATCAATTAAAAGACTTAATTAATACTTTAAAAAATGAAATTTTTTCGAAAAATAATACTAATATTCAAACTCTTCAAGATTCAATCGAATTAAATGATTTATCAAATGATAATACTTTTATTAATCATTTAACTGACCAAATATTGAAAATTAATGATTTTTATCAAAAAATTGAAACAAATTTAAATTTAAAATTAAATAATTTCGAAAATGATAACATCGATGATACACCAGATACTAATCTTTTACACTCAACCACATCATCTTCAAAACAAAAAATTATAGAATTATTTATAGATTTTTCAAAATTAAAATCTTTTATTGAAATTAATAAATTAGCAATAATTAAAATTTCAAAAAAAGCTGATAATATCTTAAATTTAAATATTGAAAAAAATTTAATTATGACAAATAAACTTTTCCAAAACACTTATATCTTTCAATTGAAAACTTTACCAAATTTAAATAAAATTTTAAATCATTTAATTGAATCATATCAAACAATATCAAACATTTCAAATTTTCAATCAGCAAAAATTGAATTAAAAATTTTATTACATAATGATATAATTTCAAAATTTAATTATCAAACAATTTCAAAACCTCTAAATAATTCAAATAATTATCATATTAAATTTCCTTATCATTTAAAAATTTTTATACCAAAAATTTTATTAACTTGGAAATCATTTAAATTAATCTTCATCTTTCTATTAACAATTTTTTTATTAAATATTAAAACTTTTAATGATCCCATACAAAATCGTTGTTTTGTATTAATTCAATGCATAGCATTACTTTGGGCTCTAGAAGCATTACCATTACATATTACAGCTTTCTTAATACCATTATTCGTCGTATTATTTAAAGTATTAAAAGATCAAAATGGTAACCTATTAAATGCAACTGAATCATCAACAAAGATTTTATCGTCAATGTGGACTTCAACTATAATTACTTTAATTGCAGGTTTCACTTTAGGTGAAGTCCTATCACAATATAATATTGCCAAGATTATTGCATCTTACTTATTATCAATGGCAGGTACAAAACCAAGAAATATACTGTTAATGGCAATGACTGTCGTATTTTTCCTTTCAATGTGGATATCAAATGTAGCAGCTCCTGTTTTAACTTATTCTTTATTATCTCCATTATTAGATCCATTAGATTCATCAATTCCATTTACAAAAGCATTGGTTCTTGCTGTAGCTATAGCGGCAAATATTGGTGGTTTATCATCACCAATTTCATCACCACAAAATATTATTGCAATGGATTTTTTAAAATCTTATAATATTAATTGGAATCAATTCTTATCAATTTCATTACCAATTGGAGTTATTTCAACTTTAATGTGTTGGATTTTAATATCTTTAACTTTTAAAATTAATAAAACTAAATTAAATAATTTTATTCCAATCAAGATAAATTTTACATCAACACAAATTTTTATCTGTTGTGTAACAATTCTAACTATCATCTTATGGTGTTTCGAATCTAAACTAGAATCTATTTTCGGTTCATCGGGACAAATTGCAATCTTACCCATAGTTATCTTTTTCGGTACAGGTCTCTTAACAACTAAAGATTTTAATTCTTTCCCATGGTCAATCGTTATACTTGCCATGGGTGGTACAGCGTTAGGTTCAGCAGTTTCATCATCAGGTTTATTAAAGACAATTGCAATTAATTTACAAACAAAGATACAAGATAATTCATCATGGCAAATCTTATGTTTATTTGGTGGATTAATGTTAATATTTGGCACATTTGTATCACATACTGTTTCTGCAATCATAATCTTACCATTAGTTAAAGAAATCGGTGAAACTTTAAATGATAATAAAGCTTCACCAATTTTAGTATTTGGTTGTATGTTACTTTCATCTGCTGGTATGGGTCTTGCTTCATCGGGATTCCCAAATGTAACAGCAATTTCAATGGTTGATAAGAATGGTACTAGATATTTAAGTATGAAGACTTTCATTTCAAGAGGTGTTCCATGTTCAATTATAGTTTATCTATGTACTATTACTCTAGGTTATGGTATCATGATACATGTTTTACCTGATATTACTAGATAATAACGATAATCATTTGCATTCAATTTTATAAATTTCTTGTTCTTTCAGGTCTTTTTTTTGTTTTTTATTTTTTCGTTCTGTGAAATTTTCACAATTCGCGTAAAATTCATCGACTTTAAAAAACTTAAAAATTAATCATTCTGTAAATTATAGTAAAAGATGACAAATTTTAATAGAGAATTATACCTATATGAACCATTTCGTAATAGTTAGAAAATGGATAAATCATCAATTGTGAATGAATCACTCAATAATGACAATTCTACTACTAGAGAAACCATTACTCATGAAGTAATTAATAATAATTCTAATGAAAACGTGCAATTAAATAATGATGACATTGACACTTCAACTGTAAATGATGATAATGATCATGATAACAATATATTAGATGAACAAAGAAAAGAAATTTTAAATTTACTTGGCAAAAATGTCGAAGATGCAAAAGAAGGTGATCATGTGTATATCATCCCAAAGGATTGGCATGATAAATTTTTCAATCCTTTAATTAATGACTCGAATGAAATTGGAAAAATTGATATTCAATCAATTTGTAAAGATTATGATAATTTTTTATTAAATGATTATGAAACAAATCCATATATTTCAATACCAGAGACTGTATTTGAAAAATTTTATCAATGGTATGGTCTTGAAAAAAATTCAAAACCTTTATCAACAATTTTAATTAGAGATGAAACAACAAACACTCTTGTGACTGAATATAATAGATGTTTCTTCAAGATACAATATCTTATTGCTCCTGATTCAAATTCTATGATACATAATAATAATATTTATCGTAATATTGATAATGTAAATTATTTTTCTGTTTCAATTTTAAATACAGTAAAAGATGCAATGTCATCACTTTTAGATTTTTTCTTTAAAGTTGAATCAAATTTAAATATTGATCAAACAAAATTAAGAGTTTGGTATGTTAATGATAATGAAGAAGAAATTAATAATTCATACCTTTTAGATCCATTACAATTTTTATCTTATCCTATTAAAAGACGTATCACACCAAATGATTTTGATAAGACAATGAGAGATTTAAATTTTAAAGATGGTAATTTTGTTATAGAAATTGAACAAAAAAATAAAAATTATCACTGGGTATCAAATTTTTTGAGATTTAATAATTTAATTAAAAGTACAGGTACCATTGGTTTAACAAATTTAGGTAATACCTGTTATATGAATTCTGCATTACAATGTTTAACTCATATTCCACAATTAAAAGATTATTTTTTATATAATGGGTTTGAAAGAGAAATTAATCAAGACAATCCATTGGGTTATAAAGGTTATATGGCCAAAGCATTCTCGACTTTAATTCAAAATTTATTTAGTGAAAGTTTAACGTCATATGTTTCATCTTCTATATCACCAATACAATTTAAATCTGCAATAGGTCATTTTAATTCGATGTTTTCAGGTTTTATGCAACAAGATTCTCAAGAATTTTTAGCATTTTTATTAGATTCAATTCATGAAGATTTAAATAGAATTAAAGAAAAACCTTATATCGAGAAACCATCTTTGAAACCATTACAAAAAGATGATGTTATGAGTAATTCCAATTGTATAAATAAATTAGCCAAGGATACTTGGGATGCACATTTAAAACGTAACGACTCAATAATAACAGATTTATTTACTGGATTATATAAATCAACTTTAGAATGTCCCGAATGTTGTTCCGTCTCAATCACATTTGATCCATATAATGATTTGACATTACCTTTACCTGTACAAAGTGTTTGGAATACCACAGTGACTATTATACTTCAAGATTCTCCACCATGCTCTTTAGAAGTTGAAATAACAAAAAAGGGAGCCATGTATTCTGATTTGAAAAATTATGTTGCTGAATTTGTTGGATGTGATGTTAATGATTTATATGGTTGTGAAATCTTTTCACATCAATTTTATAATAATTTTGAAAATAATGAATCAAGATCAAATTTTTTACCATTAAAAGATTTAATATCAGAATCCGATAAAATTGTATTTTATGAATTAAGGAAAAATCCTGGTGATTTAATTTTACCTGTATTTAATAGTTTCATTGAAGATGGATTTGTTAATTCAAGATTGTTTGGTATACCGTTTTTTTTAGTTGTAAGTGAAGATGAAGTTGATAATCCTTTAATTATAAGGAAAAAACTTCAAAATCATTACATCAATTTAAGTGGTGGGTTTATTGATTATCCTTTCATAAGAGATGATAAAGAAAATACTACTATTGATGATTTTCCTTTACTGATGGAAAAATATCCAAATTGTGATTTTGAAACATATAAAAATTTTTTGAAATTTGCAGTTCCAAAAGTTGTTAAAGAAATGGATATTAATTCTGAATCAGATTTGGAAAATGATAACAGTAATAAAACAGATGAATTTTTTGAAATTAAATTAATTGAAGATTTAAATGAAAACATGTTATTAAAGTCAATAGATCCAAGGACAAATGTTGAATTTTGGACACCGCCATCTCATACGAATTTTAAGAAAGCTAAACCTATTACAGAAATTATGGATCCAATTGTATGTGATATTTATGATTATCCAAAAATGATTTTAGAAGTTGCTAATGATGATGATGATGAAGATGTCATTTCTGATGAATCCGACATTAAAAATCAAAATATTGAAATGGAAATTGATTCCGCAGAAGATCAAGTCAATGAAGAAGTTCCCATGATGAAAAATTTAATTAAAGTCAATGAATTAGAAAAATTGGAAACTGAAAGTGATGATAGTTTAATTAAATCTATGAAGAAAATTTGTCCACTTTTCAATTTACATAAAGTTATTATTTGTGATTGGAAAAATGAAGCCGTCAAAGAAGCATTTTCTGATGATAAAGTTATTAATTGGGAAAGACCAGGTGTCTTAGAGAATAATAAAATAAATGATCGTAAATTAAAAGAACAAAATATTGAAAAACCCAAGATTACATTACAAGATTGTTTAAATTTATTTTCTAAACGTGAAATCTTAAGTGTTAATGATTCATGGTATTGTCCAACATGTAAGGAACATAGACAGGCAAGTAAAAAAATTGAATTGTGGAATACTCCAGATGTTTTATTAATTCATTTAAAAAGATTTGAAAATCAACAATCATTCAGTGATAAAATTGATGAAGTAGTTAATTTCCCAATTTATGATCTTGATATGAGTGAATTTGTTGTCAAAAAAGATAACGTTAAGGGGGACACATACGATTTGATAGCTGTGGATAATCATTATGGTGGTTTAGGTGGTGGTCATTATACAGCATATGTTAAGAATTCTATTGATAATAAATGGTACTATTTTGATGATTCAAGAGTCACTGAAACTGTTCCTGAAAATAGTGTCGCTGGTTCGGCATATTTACTATTTTATATTCGTCGTTTTGAAAATTCATCTAATGAAAATACAAGATTAGGAGAAATTATTAATGAAACTCGTAAGGAACACTATTTGAAGATTTCAAAATTACAAGAAATACAAGAAGAAATTTATGAAAATAATAAAAGTGAAGATGAAAATCAAGATATAAATACAGACAATGAAGAAAGTGTATCTGAAGAAGATTCTGACATTGAAGTTGAAAATAAAATGAAAAATGAAACTGAACAAACCGTTGATGAAGAAATAAATAAAATGAATTTAGAATCTTTTAGATCTTTAGATTATAGTAACGAAAGTTTGCCCGTTGGAAATGAAATTGGTGATGATATGAATACAGAATATGATAATAATTCTATAAGAAGAAAAATGAGATTAATTAAAAAAGTATACAGTCAATCTCCATCAAGATCAAATGTATCTGACTGTTCAGAGATTGCTGATAATTTCAAACCTGAAAATAATAAAGAATAGTAGAGATTATATTAACGTTCAAACAAATTTATAAATATTTTGGGGGGTTTTGGGCCTTCCATAAACAATCATACTGTACAATAGATAGAAATTTTTACTTCTTTTAATTACTGCTGTAATATATATAGCAATACTTATATTATGTATTAATATTTACATTTAGAAATATTCTTTCTCTTTCTCATTAAAAATAAAATCAATTAAATTTCTTTTGTTTCTTTACTTGCTTTTTCTTGTAATTACTCTTGTAGAAAGCAATGAATAAAACTAAGTAGGAAGTGACAACTAAACCACCATTTATTAATGATTTAATACTACCTTGACAATCTTGACAAAGAGAACCGTAAATCATATGTTTAACCTTTTGGAAGATAGCGAAATAAATAACAAAAATGTCAATGATAAATTGAATAATTTGTAATCTTGTAACCCAAGCTTTCCAAGTGACCCTAATACCTCTTGAAGATAAAAAGTAATACCAATACATTAAAACATGAACGGATAAATTTAAAGTAATTGGGAGCCATTGGACAGCAGTTTCACCAACCAATTCAGTATAACAAAGGAATGCAGTAGCACCATGATGATAAGTATGTAAAAATGTTAGTTTTTTATGTTTTAAAACTAATAAGAAAGTGTCAGTGAATTCAATATATTTTATAATGTAATTAATATAATATAAAGTTTCAATTCTCTTTGAATAAGCTTTAACGTTACAAATTGAATAAAATAAACCATGATTAATTGCTAATGGAAGCATTTCTTCTAACATCAATAGTAAGACTAATAATGAAATTGATGTTAAGAATAAATTATGAATTTCACTAAATAAACGTAATTTTAATGGTTTTGCATTAATAGCTTTTAAAAATGAACTTCCACCAAAAATAATAAGATAATATAAAACGATAGCAATAATAACATGTGATAATTTTGTTAATGGTAATTCATTTTCTTTAAAATTAAATTCATCAGGAATAAACCTACCATTTGTAACGATACCAGTCCATTTATTAAATTGATTCCATAAAGAAAAATTTGAAAATAAATTAGATTCAGCAGTACTCTCTAGAAGCGGTTCAGTTGCTGCTGTCACATTACCAACAACATTATTTAAAACACTGGAATTCATCTTGGGACCCTTAAACCAGAAATACTTGATTTATAAATGAAATGTCGAGAAGAAAAAACTTTCAAATACAATATAACTCTCAATTGAGCAAATAAACAGAATCAGATCTCGAAATTGAAGTATTTATATATGCTGTCATGTTGTCGCAACGGTTGAGAAATCTGTCACGTAAATGGTTCCTCAAACGTAAAGCGGCGTTTTGGCCTTAAAAGCGATCCTCAACAATTCAAAAATGAAAAAATTATAAAAACCCTATTTAGGGGTTTGACACAACCCTACAAGCCCTAAAACGCGTTTTTTGAAGAAATCAACTTTTTCATTGAAAATTTCCTGATGGGGAAATGTAATTTATTCAAATGGCTGGCAATTTTTTTTTGGAGACAGAATCGATCCAATTTCCTAAATGGGATAAACCATTGGGAATCCTAAACACGTAAGAAACGTATATATATAATAAATTAATGTTACCAAATTTGTAGACTGGGTTTTAACGTGTTTATGAAATTTCAATGGTCATCTGAAAAAGCAAGAATTGTCATTTGAATATTGCTGGGTTTATGGAAACATGTCTGGAAGAATACTAAGAACAAGATCAATTCCTAATATAAAGAATGAACAACAAGAAACTCAAAATTTCATTAAGAAAGTGACCGTTCCTAAAACTCCCAAAAGAGTAAGCAAAAAATCAAATGTAAGTCTGGCAGGTTTACAAACACCTTCCAGCTCAATTAAAAAAAGATTAGATTTATCATCACCTCCAAATTTAGAAATCACTAAAAAATTAACTATTGATAATATTCCATTAACTCCAAGCTCATTTCCTGAAAAATTTCAACTTTCAAAAAAAAATCTATATACAAAGACTAAGTCACTGTTACAATGTTCAAGTATGCTTGTCACAGATTCAAAAACAAATGGTCGTTTAATAACTAGAGATAAACAATATGACAAAATTATTAATTTTCTCGACATAAATATTGAAAATCATTCAAGTAATTCTTTATATATTACCGGACCACCTGGCACAGGTAAGACTGCACAAATTGATTCGATTATTAAAAAAAATTTTATTAATAATGAAAATTTAACAGATGAAATTATTTCAGATCCTTTCAATTCACCTCCATCTTCCCCAATTTCGTCATCAAAGTTAAACAATACCTATCTTTATGATTTACCAAATGGTAAGACAGAACAAGTTAATATTGCAAATATAAATTGTATTGCAATAAATGACCCTTCGACAATTTTCACTAAGATATATACTTCATTTTCTCCAATAATTAATGAAAAATGTCCTATTAAAAAAATGAATCAGTTAAAAGAATATTTTGAATTACATAAAGATACAACTTTTTTAGTCATATTAGATGAAATGGATAAATTAGTTAAAGATGCCTCTTATAGTGATACTATATCAACTCGTGTAATATTCGAATTATTTCTCTTAGCTAGATTACCAAGTATAAATTTTATTTTAATCGGAATTGCAAATTCTTTAGATTTAAAAGATAAATTTTTATCAAGATTAAATTTAAGACAAGATCTTTTACCTGAATCAATTGTTTTCAATCCATACTCAGCAGAAGAAATGTATGAAATAATTATTAAAAAATTAAATTCTATTGGTGAATGTATATTTAATCCTATGGCAATTAAATTTGCTGCTAAAAAATGTGCTGGTAATACTGGTGATATTAGAAAACTTTTTGATATTCTAAGACATTCAGTTGAAATTTTAGAGTTACAAGAATTAACTACAAATATTAGAAATAAAAATTTAATTAAAGATGAAAATCAATGTACACAACAACAAATTAAAAAAGTTGGTATGCAACATGTGGCAAAAGTTTTCTCAAAAGTTACTAATGCCTCATCAACCAAAGCAAGAATTGAGAAAATTAATATGCAACAAAAGATTGTATTATGTACTTTAATTCATAGAGAAAATACTGATATTTTTCAAAGTTATTGTACTTTAGATGAAGCATTTAGTTATTATGAAAAAATTTTAAAATCCAAGGATTTATTTAAACCTTTAATGAGAAATGAATTTTTAGAGATTTGTAATACTTTAGAATCATGCAGTCTTGTAAATATCTTTAATGGGAAATCTCAAGGTAAGACAAGACAAATTGTTAAAAATATAAAAGCATCAGTAGATAACAAAGAATTTGAAAAAGAAATAATGAAAGTTGAACTTTTAAAGACATTTTTGTCTAGTTATAGATAATAAAAATAACTTGCATAAAAAACAACAACCCTACAATTCAGTTCATAAATACAATAAAATGTATTAATTTAAATAAAATTTGCATAAATTTACTAGTCATTTTAATGAAAAATATACATATTCTTTTTTTTTATAGTTATTCTTTCTTGCCTTTCTTTTTTTTCACGCTAAAAAATAAACAAAAAAGCAAAACTGTTGACATAACAAACGTTAAAAATAGATGAACTGATTCAAATGAAAAATACCAAGATATTTATTTGATTAAATCAATTGTTTCATTTTTGCTTAGGTATTAAACCATTTTATAGAATTGCATTTCCATTTTTTTTTTTAAATTCTTTTCATTGAAGTTTAGGTCTGAAAATTAACAATAATCCATGTTAAATTTAATATTAAGATTACGCCCACATGCTCATATAGTTCTTCTTTGTCTTTGTTGGTATGCAATTTCATCACTTGGATCTCAAGTAACTAAACAAATTCTCACTGAATGTTCTTTACCATTATTTCTAGGAGAATTTCAATTTATTTATACAGCAATATTAGCTACCATATCGTGTAATTTAGCATATAATTATTCAACAATGTATAACCTTTTCCCAAATGGCACATTTCCTAATTATAACCATAATCAAAAGATTATTGGTAACGATGTCATTATAACCAGACCATCAAATCATATTATCAAAACAGTATTACCCTTAGGATTATTTCAATTTGTTGGTAAATATTTTGGTCATTCTGCTACTGCATTAGTTCCTGTTTCCACTGTTGCAAGTATCAAGACATTATCTCCAATGTTTATTTTAATTTTTCAAAAAATTTTAAAAATTAGTACTTTACAATTATCACGTACTTTATGGTTTAGTCTTTTCATGTTAGTATCTGGTGTTTGGATTATTGTTAAAGAAGATAGTAAAAATAAAATTTCAAAAAAATCGAAAAATGTTGTTAGTTATTCAACAACAGGAATTATATTTGCTATATTATCAATGTTTATATTTGTTGCACAAAATATTTATGGTAAGAAAGTCTTTACATATAAGAATAGTAGTAGTAAATCTTCAAATTTAAATTATTCTGAGTCAGAAAAGAAGAAAGAAGAATCTCCATTACCAATTTTTACCACTAATGAAAAAGATAAATTTAAATTTCATGGTAAAAAAAATTTAAATAAAAAATATGATAAAATGACATTAATGATATATATTTCACTAATTGGATTTTCACTTTCTTTCACATGGTTTATTTTCTTAGAATTACCTATTATTTGGAATTATATCTTTAATGGTATAGAATCAACAAGAATTGAAAGAATACCATGGAAGTTATTTTTTTTAAATGGTACATTTCATTTTATTCAAGCAATGATTACATTTCATTTATTAGGTGAATTAAGTACGTTAACATATTCGATTGCAAATTTAATGAAAAGAATTGCAATAATTTCAGTTAGTTGGATATTTGTTGGTGTTCATATAACTTTATTACAAATTTTTGGATTATTATTAAATGCATTTGGTTTATTTTTATATGAAAGATGTAATAATAAGAATAAATTACGTTAATAAAAGTATATAATATTATATTATTTTATATAGATTTAACTAATCTTTCTTAATTTTACATGAAACAATTAATCATTTTTAATGTCATATTTTTCTTTTGCTTTCTTTTGAGCTTCTTCTTTCATAATTCTTGCAGTTTCAGGATCAATTTTTTCTAGGACGTATGGTAATATGATAATAAATATACCTGTCATAACTGCGGCTAATTTCCAACGAGAATTTAATATACTTGCTAGTGGACCAGATTGAAATAAACTCTTGTTTCTAATTTGAAAATAATTTCTAAATGGTTGTTTATTAACTAATGAAATTGTTAAAAATGGTTTAACAATAATTTTTTCTAATTTTTCTGGATAAATAATATCATTTGATGGGAAATATTCTCTACCAAAATAATTATTATAACCGTTAATTAAATTAGTACCATTTTCTAAATGTTTGAATTCAATAAGTATTCTATTTGGTTTTAAATTATAATCTAATGAATTTGGATAAATGATAAAATAAGTTGATTCATTGATACCTTTATTTATTGGTAAATTATTAAATTCAAAATTACCATTTAAATCTTTTAAATAAGTTATTGATTTATATGGTTTATTTGTAAAATTACCAATTTGTTGTAATCTAAATGATGTTCTTGTTAAAGTTTGTTCTGGTAATGGATTTAAACCAATATCATATTTTCCTTTAATTGAAATTGCATTTGTTAATGTTACAAATGAAATCAACCAAAAAAAGTTTGAAATGATCATAATGACTGAGTTTGAAATATATGATTATCAATAGGAATACTATACTCTTGAAATTGTTTATCCTTATCAATTATTAAATATCAATTATTTAATCTTTGTTGAAGTTATTTAAAATTGAAATATTTTGCAGCGTTCTGGGTAACTTTCAATCGAGATTAATTTTTTTCTCATTTGGTTTGAAAAAAAAGTATTTAAACAAAAGATTTTTTTGTATTTGGAAAAAAAAACAGATTCTGAAATCTTTCCAGTTCCATTTTTGTTTCTCTTTCAAAAGAAAACCATTACATTTACATTTAAGAACGGGTATTATTGTAGTGGATTTGTGACGTTAATCTATCTTTGATTGGCAGTTTTTCTCCCAGACAATATCTTCTCTACAACTCAGTTCGAGAGAGATTTCTTTATAATTGATTCTTTAAGCATCGTAGTATATTCTATTTCTACAATGCTCCAGACGTTTCAAACATTTTCATATAAACCGTATATACCACTTGATTGTAATGCAATAAATCTTGTTCAGATCAAACAAACTATTCAATTTTACTGAAAAAATCGAGTTGTTTTTGACTGCTCGTGCACCCAAACACCATCCAATTTTGATTTTTTATTTCAAAATGTTTTTTTTCTTTTGAAGACGCGAAATTTCCTGAATTTTTTTTTTGGTTTCCTTTGAAAGATTTTACTATAAAAGAAGAATACTGATACTCTATTTAATATTCTTATATCTTTCTACTTACAATTATAGATAATCAAGAAATTTTCAGAATGGCTAACGGTATGTACAAGGGGTGATTTCCTGTTTAAAACCATTTAGTTATTCTTAAGACTTTTGAAAATTGAAAATATAATTACTTCAACATTCAACTAATGTTGACTTAATTCTAACGTTTTATTTTTTCAATCGAAAAATCATATTACTCTTTTTTTTAATATGTTCTTAGGAAAATCTAAAATGTAAATTTAAACAGTAAAATATGTAAAATCTCCATTACTAACAAAAATAATTTTATAAATTCTTTTTTTTAAATAGTAGTTCAATGTCGTGATAATTCCCAAGTCTTTGGTGTTGCTAGAATCTTTGCTTCTTTCAACGATACTTTCGTACATGTTACCGATTTATCTGGTAAAGAAACTATTGCTAGAGTTACTGGTGGTATGAAAGTTAAAGCTG
>JAMSGN010000273.1:0-18648 GCA_030462905.1 Jamesozyma gamospora
AAGAATTCAAATAAGTAATATAAAATAACTTTGGACATAAAGGTTATTCGTCTGGTTCTAAGACACTCGCAAGAATATATTACAAAATTTGGTGAGGCAGAAAAATGACTAGACTATTTAATAACAAAGAAATGTCTCTATCTAATCCAAATTCAATTTTGTTTAATAATCTAATATTAAGTTCCAGAAATTATTATAATATATCCAGGTTAAAATTGGAATTGTGATTGCTGGTTTAAGTTGAGAAGAAAATAAATACCCAAATTAAGGGAAATAATTAATATATTAGAAAAAGTGATTAATAAGTTGAACTAAAAGAAATAATAAGGTAGTGGAAAGAAACCAGAAGTTAGTAGATGACAAAGTAGAACCTAAGTGACAAGAATAATATTTGGAGAATAACAATGAGATAAGTGGACATAATGATAAGACAAGTGGACTGTAATGATGATTTAATCCATAATAGTTAAGAATAGTGGCAAAGCAACAGATAGTCAAGATTATCAAAAGGTAAACAAATGATAAGATAAGAAAATTTTAATGAAAGAAAACCTTGTAGAAGTTAGCTAAAAGAAACACCGGAATACGGATTTTGAGGGAATAACCATTACTTAGGTAAGAGAAAAGAAATAGGAAAACATAAGAAAAAGATGAAAAGTAATTAACATAAATGAGAGAATTATGAATGTGTAAAATGATTTAGTTGGGTTTCCAAAACCTATTTAAAGGACATGAATTGTCTTAAGTGTATAGTTTTTAATTTAGTTTTATATTATTATATATCAGTTTGTAATAGTTTTTAGTTTTTGAGAGAACAAGCATTTATTATGCGTTAAATTTTTTGTAATGGAGTACTTTAACTTAATGTTTTCAAAGGTATTACCTAATTTAGAAGCTAGTAATTACTTAATTCTCTATATATATATATGTATATGTATATGTTCTATGTTATATCATACTAACAGGGTAAACCTGTGTTGGTGTCTCCTTATATATTTGGATGTCGACGACGGAAAGTGTAAACACTGTCTTGCAGGCACCGAATATATCGACACCGCTGACCGATAAGCAAACACATCTAAACCTTGAATTACGTTCTAGTTATGAAAGTTAAAATACGCCTATTTTTTTTTTTGAATTGACCAATTTAGATTACTATATCAAATCGTGTAAAGGACATATACAACTTCATTCATGTAAAACTCAGCTTTTTCTCAGGCGACTCAGAAAATATATTTATTCAAGCTGTAAATTACTTAGCAATGTCAGATGGTATTAGATTACTTCCTTTATATAGAAAATAATGGACATTTTCCTTTACCAATTATTAGGCATTAACATAGGTCATAAACGTGACAAGGTGGCACATATTGGAATTATTCCACGACATATAAAACAAAATCAGTAAATTTAACTCTTAATTAAAGGTATAATAAACGGTCAAAAAAAAATCACATGCAAGCTTTGTAATATAGCTCGCTGTACCAATAAATCGACCTTTTTCTTTTAAGATGTACATACAATACTAATGGCAACATAGCCTGTCTATCTTTAATGAGAAATAAATTCATCACACAACTTTTAAAATTTATAAAAATTGTTGTTCACCTTGACTATCTGGAATACTGCGTTATTCTAACTAGCCCATACCTTGTTTTATATTTTAATAACGTCAAACTATATGATATGAAACATGGTATTTGATTATAACATTATTGGATATGTAATTTAATATTTACTTTTGTTTCGATATGAAAGTTGCTTCTTTTTAAACGGGGTTTTCCTTCAATTAATTGTGAAGCGGTAAGTATAATGTCCTGGGAAAAAATTAATTGAGATGTTGCTATGTCAATAGACTTATTTTTCTTCTTTCCTAAAACTAATGGCATAAGCAATACACAAAATAATTGATATTACCAATCACAATGCGATGATATAAATTTCATCGATAAGAACCATAAATAAGGCAAACTTTATCTTTTGAACAAGAAATGACTAATTCAAACAATATATTTGATTGTATTTTATGTAATAAACGTTTATTTTTCTATGTCGAATGATTTAATAATACGGATTGAACTTTTCTAAATTGAAAACATATACTAACATTCCTTCCTTAAAACTTTAGTGATTAATTTGAAAAAAAAATTGGAACGTTTTCATCTGCTACCCTACCGTATTTTCCAGTATTAAAATTTATTGTGATTTATTGGGTTTGAGCCATCTTGGTCATAGCACTGATAGATAATTTGGTATAATAATCCTCCTTTTCCTATACAATAAATCCTATATGATAGTAAATAATAGTATATAAGATACAAGTTTTCTTGTATTTTCCGTCTTCTCGCGAAAACAAAATGAGAAAAGTAGAAAATAATGCCGTGTTCATAAAACCCAAACATTATTTCCAACATGATTAGTTTTAACTTGTACAGGTTGATAATCTAAGGAAATATGGATGTTGTGTTAGGCCGAGAATAATATTCGGCCGCTTTTTGAGAAGACAATATTCGGCCGAAATTATATCCGAAGATATTGTTATACAGAATGAGAATATTACTAATAAAAGTAGAAGAGTATAGATAAAAATGATTTTGTTCACAAATATTTGTATTTGGTTACGCAATATAAAACTCTTGATAAAAATCATTTTCCTGTTTTTCAATTATACCAAAAAAAAAAAAATAACTTAATAAACGCAACACGATTCCTAAAAATGTATACACAGTCATTTAAAAACACTTTTTTTGTAGACTTATTAGAGTATTTTGAACTTATTAACGTACTAGAGAATTCAGGAAAAAAATGTGATATTGAAAAACAAAATAAACCTTGTCAAATAAGTAAAGAGGAAGTCATATGTTCTATTGAAAAGGCTGAAATGAGTAGCGAAGAAAATAGCTTTACAGACAAAGAAGTGGAAACCTGCAAAAGTAAGAAGGATCCTTTCCTGGTAGATTGGGATGGCGCTGATGATCCAGAAAACCCTTTAAACTGGAGCATTTCGATGAAAGCAATTACAATCTTCCAAATAATGATATTAACCTGCATAACATACATGGGATCCTCAATCTATACGCCTGGTCAAAACGAAATTCAAAAGGAGTTTCATGTAGGTCATGTTACTGCGACATTAAATCTTTCGTTGTATGTTTTAGGCTATGGTTTAGGGCAAGTAATATTTGGCCCACTTTCAGAAATTTCCAAAATTGGTCGTCAACCAATTTACATCTATACGTGTATTGCATTTGCAATATTTCAAATAGGTTGTGCAACTGTTCATAATATAGGTGGCTTAATAGTTATGAGATTTATTTCAGGGATTCTATGTGCTCCTGCTTTATCAACTGGTGGTGCAACAATTAGTGACGTAATCCAAGGCCCAAATTTACCAATATTCCTATCTTTATGGGCAATTGGTGCTACTGCTTCACCAGTATTGGCACCACTTTTAGGAGCAAGCATGGTTGTCGCAAAAAATTGGAGATGGATTTTCTGGTTACTCTTATGGATGATGACCGCCAGTTTAATTGTTTTTATTTTCTTTTTTCCTGAAACTTCTCATTCTTCGATTCTATCACGTAGAGCAAATAGAATTCGAAAGAAGACAGGTAATAAAAAGTACTACACGTTGCAAGAAACACTAGATTCTCAACTAAAAACAAAAGATTTCATGGTGGAAACTTTCTATAGACCGATTGAAATCATGGTAAAAGAACCAATAGTGTTATCTTTTAATGTATACATATCGGTAGTTTATGGTGCTCTATATTTATTTTTCGAATCATTTCCTATTGTTTTCATTGGAATTTATCATTTTAGTTTAATTGAGTTGGGTCTTGCTTTTTTTGGATTTTGTGTTGGTTGTATAATTGCATTTCCAATCCTGGTTCTTTTCATTAAAAAATATATAACGAAAAGATATGATGATGGTAGTTTTGTTCCTGAGATGTTTTTACTCTTGGCCATGTTTGTATCTTGGTTACTACCATTGTCGTTATTTCTATTTGGTTGGGCTGCAGGTACTCATTGGATTGTACCAATTATTGCTGAAATATTTTTTATAATATCTGTTTGGACTTTATTTCAAGTAACTTTCTCATATTTGGCGGTATCTTTTCCAAATCACGTAGCTTCTGTTTTTGCAAGTAACGGTTTCAGTAGATCTGTTTTCGCATCTGTATTTCCATTATTTGGAAAAGCAATGTTTGACAATTTAGCCATTGATGGTTATCCTATTGGTTGGGGTTCTTCGATCGTTGGATTCGTTACAATTATTTTATCACTTATTCCATTCGTTCTTTATAAATATGGAGCTTCATTAAGAGCAAAATCTAGATACAATGATAAATTAACTGCTCTTTAAATTCAAAGAGTAGCGTCTTTTTTATATATTTTTATTTATAGAATTATGTACCTTTTCATTTTTCTCATTTAATATTGAATATTTTAGTTTTATTTTTTTTTTGTTCTTTTTTTCTATAAAAATACTCAATACAGCAAAAATTAACGAAAAATATAAAAAAAACTAAAAAATACAAAGATAAAAAATTAGTAAATATGCATGCTTTAAATTAAATTAAATGAAAATTGAAAATAATTAAATATAAAATTAAAAAGAAATAACAAAAACCCTAAAATAAAACTTCAATTTATTAGTTTTCTGTTTCTTCAACTCTAACAATTGATGACTTTTGTTTTAAACCTTCTTTAACTAATGCTAATTTTTCCACGAAGTTACAATCTGGATAATGTGGAATGCCACCTAGTTTTAATACTTCCACAAGAGGATAAGTGAAACTTTCATGTGATGGAGAAATATAAGTAACCAATTTACCACCGTCTGAAATTGCTAGTTTATGATGATCCTTAAAATTAAATTGAAATGTACCATCACTTAATTCAAACATTACAAATTGTTTAAATCTAGTATATCTTCTTAAAAACACATCATCCTTATGATATTCTTCACGTCCAAAAGTAGACACTCGACTTAAATTTGCCTTCATATATTTTGAAAAAAAATCGACCACTTCAAGATACCTAGTTAATTCTGGCGGTCTTTCCGATAATAAATAATGACTTGCAATCCAACCTTCTTTGTTATCGTAACTAATGTACCAAAATTCTTCTGCATCAGCTAATCTTAATACCGTACAACCATTGTTAAATAATACTCCAATATCTTCTGTAGACAATTGATAAGAAAATCCATGTTTATTTGAATAATCTACCCATTTAGTAACTACCATTGGATGTTTAATTTTTGGCAATCTAGAGGGTGGTAGTCCACCCATTTTTTTTTGCGCTTCAGCTTCTAATATCCCATTTAATGTTAAATGACATTCACTTGCTAAAATTCTCAAAGAAATTTCTGATTTAATAACGTTAGTTGATGTTGCTATCAAATTTCTTTTAATAGTTTCTTGTCTAGCTCTACGAATTCTCGCTTGACGTGCTAATTCATTTAATCTTTTTTGAGACTCTATATCTAAGACTTCAACATATTTATTTTTGGTATCATTTGGAGATAAAGAATTTGGTAAAATAGTTGTTTGATATCTTTGTGATTGATTTTCATCAACTATTGGTATTAATGGTTTCTTTGAAGAGTAGGAAGATGTATCCAATAATCCACTTTTCTCCATGCAATTTCTAAAATTATCTAACGATTCACTAGATGAGATCATATTTTCATATTGTGGAATTTCCGTAAAGACTGTGTCAATAGTTGTTGGTGGAAAACACCCTCTAAACCATAAATAATCCATAATTTCCTTGATAGAAGGTCTTTCTAAAGGATCAATAGATAAAATGTCTTTAATTAACAATGCAGCTTCACTAGAAATATATTTATCACTTGGAAACCCAAAATCTCTACATTTAATTCTTTCATATATGGTATTAACATCTTTAGATTGAAATGGTGGTTTACCTATTAATAATGCATATAACATGACACCAATTGACCAAATATCCACTTCGTAAGAATGCCCAGTATGCTTACCCATTAATACTTCTGGTGCGATATAATTTGGTGTACCACAAACAGTATATTTACGTTCTCTATCATTTGCTAAACTTGCGGCTAAACCAAAATCACCAATCTTTAAATTATAACTCTTGTCGAAGAAAATATTACCTAACTTTAAATCTCTATGAATTACTTTTCTTGAATGCATATATTTAATTGCTCCACATATTTGTGTTGTAAAGAATCTAACTTCGGGTTCTGTTAATGATTTTCTCTTTTTAAGTAAGTCCATTAAAGAACCGTTTGGACAAATTTCTAATAGAATGTAAACATTTGTATCATCTTCAAAACAATCAATAAATTGAACGATATTTGTATGTTTCATACTTTTATGAATTTGAATTTCAGATAATAATTTTTTTCTTGTCTTTTCTGATTTAATTGATATCTTGGCAACAGTTTTTGCAGCAAAGACTTTTCCACTGTCATCTTTTATTTGAAAACAACGTGCAAACCCACCTTCACCAAGAAAATGACCTCTATGATAATCTCTACTTCTGGTTTTAATTATCGAAGGTGGAGTCTTGCATAAGGAAGATAATTTTTCTTTTTTCTTTTTTTGAGGTGGTTGTTTATTATTATGGTTATTTTGATGTTGATTATAGTCTTCTACCCTTTTATTATTAAAATTATGATAATTTTCTTTATTTTCTAGACCATGATTACTATTTTTAATGGGTGTACGAATATTATTAGTACGGGTATTTAGTTGTTTATCGTTAACAGATTGTAAAGGTGCTAATGACATTATTTAATATTAATATTAATCTGTTTGTTTAACCTTCTTGAATTATTTATTATTTTCTTTTAGAAAGATGAAAAAAATAAATATATGTAAATATGTATATGGAAATGAATATATTAATGAATTTAATTATTTAATGCCTTTAATACTTAAAATTTGTGACCGAAACTCAAAATTGGGTTTTCTATTGTAAATTTTTTTTGTGGCAGTTATAATCTGAAAAATTATTTCTTTGTTTTGTTTACTATAGTGGAAAAAAGAAATTAGACCAAAACAAACAAATGAATGCAAAAACAAAGAGAAAAAGAAAATGGAAAGAAAATATATTAACGTAGTCCTATTAATATGTTCCTAGAATAATAAAAATTTGGTTCTGCAATAAATTTTTTTACTTAGTAATGTGATTGAAATATTTTGATCAGTGATCAATCAAACAAGGAAACTTAAAGTTGAATAAACCTGATAGTAAATATAATCGTTGGCAAGATGATAAAGAAATTTTTAAAAAGCTTCAAGAAACTTTCCCCGAAAGAGAAAATTTAGTAGCATTTAATGAAAGAACCGTAGGCTAATGGCCTCAATGTTTTATATATAAAATTGACGAAAATCTGCGATGAAAATTGTTTGTTATTTTTTTGCCCAAAACTGACCAGGTTATTGTTTACATTTGTTCCGAATTCGGAAACTTGTCAAAAAAACAAATATTCGGGTAACGTGCAACTACCAGAAATTTCCAAATGGGGAAATTCCTCACTATTCTTAATCATTTCATAAACAACTATTTGTTACAGAATATCAAATCGATATGAAAACTTCAGGGACCTTGGCATATCATTTAGGGTTTCTTGTTTACGATTAGAGTGAGTGAAGCCAGACGTAAAACATTTTTTGAATACCCCAAATAAACAATCAAGGGGTTATACAGGGATTTTTTAAATAAATAAATAAATAAAGCCGCAACTGTTCAACTTACTGAAAATAATTAAGCGGATGACTACAGAAAAAAAAAATATTCTTTTATATTACTGCCTTCAAGAAAATAGAATAATTGATTGTCAAATCAGACGTTGAAACGTGTTTGTCATTTTTTTTTTTTTTGCTTTTCCCTTTTTTTTTTGTTTCGGATATGAGGATTAAATTTTTTGGGTAAAACAATTTGACTTTAGAATATTTGTACTTGATCAGCTAATAAAGGCATTGCAGAAAGCGATGCAAGAATTTTAGAAATTATAATTTTTTCAATGCAGAAATGTATTACCAATAAGGGAAATATCCAAAGCACATAATACTCTGGAATGCTTGTACAACCAAAGGGCTATAAACAAACTAGATTTCCAGAATTTTTGCATTTTGCATGATAATTGTAATTTCAACAAATTTAACAATTTGAAAGTCCGTGCACCACGGAGCACACTCTTTGAAAAAATTTTTCGTTCTCGCAAAATTGGCGAAGTGAAGCCGAAGCTCTCATATATAGACAGAATGAAGATACGCGATGCATCACCAAGCACAAGAAACGTATTTTAAATAATTATACTTAAACAACAAAGTTCGGGTTAAATTGAAACTTATGTTTGACTATAAGTATATATACAAATATATAGACATATAACTTAAGAAATAGGAAACCTTTGACTTAATCAATACATTACAAAACCTTCGATTAAACATATAAAGTCTAGTTTAAAATTTCCAAAATGACAACAACCTCGATGGCAGGAAAAGATGAATCAGATAGTAGTAATATAAATTCATGTGATGAAGATGTTCCACTGTCTCAATCAAAAAAAAGATCTCATTCTAAGTCAAATGAGGGTTCTTCAAGCAGTTCATCCAATAACAATTCTGAAGATGAAAATGAAAATAACTCCAATTATGATAGCGATGACGTTTTATCAAAACAACCAAAAAAAAAGATTAAGAAAATCAAACAAGAAGAAGATGAAGAAGATGATCAAGATCATGAAATACCTTTATCTACAACTAAGTCCAAAACCATAAAATCAAAAACAACTACCGTGAAAAAGGAGAAGGAAAAAGAAGCCAAAAAAATTAAAAAAGAGAAAAGGGAAGAGGAAGAGGAAAATATCTATAAATGGTGGGAAGAGGGAGATAACGACAATACACATTGGGATTCACTGGTTCATAATGGTGTTTTATTTCCACCGGATTATCAACCATTGCCATCACATATTAAGTTATATTACGATGGAAAACCAGTAGATTTACCTGTTGATGCCGAAGAAGTTGCTGGTTTTTATGCAGCTTTGTTAGAAACTGATCACGGAAAAAATCCTGTATTTCAAAAAAATTTCTTCAATGATTTTTTACAAGTCTTGAAAGAAAAAGGTGGTACTTTGAACGGTATTGAAATTACATCATTTGATAAATGTGATTTTACCAAAATTTTTGATTATTTTCAATTACAAAAAGAACAAAAAAAACAATTAACTTCTCAAGAGAAAAAACAATTAAGATTAGAAAAAGAAAAATTTGAGGAACCTTATAAGTTTTGTGAATTAAATGGTAGAAAAGAACAAGTAGGAAATTTTAGAGTTGAACCTCCTGATTTATTCAGAGGTAGAGGTGCTCATCCAAAGACTGGTAAACTGAAAAGAAGAGTTCAACCTGAAGATATAGTTTTAAATTTAAGTGAAAATGCTCCAATTCCAAAAGCTCCAGAAGGTCATACTTGGGGTGAAATTAAACATGATCATTCTGTTCAATGGTTAGCTATGTGGAGAGAAAATATTTTTAATTCTTTCAAGTATGTTAGATTAGCAGCCAATTCATCATTGAAAGGTCAAAGTGATTTTAAGAAGTTTGAAAAAGCAAGACAATTAAAAGATCATATCAACAGGATTAGAGCAGAATATAGGAAAAATTTCAAGAGTAAAGTTATGCTGGAACGTCAAATGGCTGTTGCTATATATTTAATTGATGTATTTGCATTGAGAGCAGGTGGTGAAAAATCTGAAGATGAAGCTGATACTGTTGGTTGTTGTTCTTTAAGATATGAACATGTTACTTTAAAACCACCTAATACTGTTATATTCGATTTTTTGGGTAAAGATTCTATCAGATTCTATCAAGAAGTTGAAGTCGATAAACAAGTTTTTAAAAATTTAGCCATTTTTAAAAGACCTCCAAAACGTCCAGGTCATCAATTATTTGATCGTTTGGATCCTACTATGTTAAACAAGCATTTACAAAATTATATGCCTGGTTTAACTGCAAAAGTTTTCCGTACATATAATGCTTCAAAGACGATGCAAGATCAATTAGATTTAATTCCAAATAAGGGAACAGTTGTAGAAAAATTATTAAAATATAATGCTGCTAATAGAACTGTTGCTATATTATGTAACCATCAAAGGACTGTAGCTAAAGGCCATGCACAATCAGTCGAAAAGACTAATTATAAAATTCAAGAATTAATCTGGCAAAAAATTAGATTAAAGAAAGGCATTCTTCAAATGGATCCCACAGAAGCGGAAAGGACACCAAAGTATTTCAAGGAAATTGGCGACCTTATTAAAGAGGACGAACAAGCTATTCATGAAAGAATTATTGAAAGAGAAACATTAAAGCAAGAAAAGAAATTTGCCCGTGACAATGATAAAAAGAAGTTTGAAAACGAAGAATTGTTGGGCGAAGCTGTCTTAAAGGAGTGGTTGGAAAAAGTAGATAAACTAAAAGAAGAATTTGAAACGGAATTAAAGACCGGAGTAGTTAAACTGAAAGCATCCTTGAATACTGTAGAAAAGATAAAGACACAAATTGATAAATTAGAACAAAGAATCAAAACGGCATCTATACAGTTAAAGGACAAAGAAGAAAATTCAGAGGTTTCTTTAGGTACGTCAAAGACTAACTATATTGATCCAAGACTTTCAGTAGTATTTTGTAAAAAATTTGATGTTCCAATTGAAAAGATTTTCACAAAGACTTTAAGACAAAAATTCAAATGGGCCATTGAATCTGCTGATGAAAATTGGACATTTTAAAAGATCGTCCGTAAATTCGTATTTATATAACTAAAATAATTAAAAGTTTTGTACTGTGGCGTAAAAAAATTAATTATGGGAAATTGTAGTAATGAATATTTCATAGAATAGGTATATATATAATCTTTACTTTAACGTTCTTATTCCGAACTTCGGACCAATGATTCAAGATTCTGCGGTTCCGGGGATATCGCGGAAAAGTATTGCTCGAATTTCGTGGAAAATATTTAGTTTTTAAGACACCGGCGTGGCAAATTGGAACTCATATATATAGACAGAGGCAAAAAATTTACAGTAGCGTTCAACTTAGAGAAGAGAATATAGCGTTTACGCAAATACACAGTAAAACTAACTAACATTAAAATGGCCCGTTCAAGAGGTGGTTCAAGACCTATTTCAAGACGTTCTGCATCTACCATGGCAGCTCCAGTAAGACACGCTCCTCCTCCAGCACGTTCTTCAGCTCCACCAGCAGCCCCAGCAGCTCAAACTCAAGCTCAACCAAAACAACCAGGTTTATTTGCACAAATGGCTTCTACCGCAGCAGGTGTTGCTGTTGGTAGCGCTGTCGGTCACACTATCGGTGCTGGTTTAACTGGTATGTTTTCTGGTTCCAGTTCAGATGCTGCTGCACCAGTTGACCAACAACAAGTACAACCAGCTCAACAACAACTATCTCAGGATCAAGTTAAAGCTTGTGATGCAGATGCTAGAAGTTTTACTCGTTGTTTAGACGAAAATAACGGTAACTTTCAAATTTGTGATTACTACTTACAACAATTAAAGGCCTGTCAGGAAGCTGCTCGCCAATATTAATAAACCAAAAATATCATTTAAATTAATTTCATAATGATTTCCCCAGTCTATTTGTTCTAAATTGCCTATATTGATTAGGGGAAAAAACATAATAACATTGAATTATTGTTTAAAACTCAACTATAAGTTGGTTAATCTATCGTTTTTGAAATTTTATTTATTTATTTTAATCATATTCTTTAAACAAGTTAAAATTGAATTAACGTGTTTTTTTTTTTTTTTTGATTGTGTATTTAGTGATTTTTATTGTTTTTTGTTTGATAATTTGAACTTATTTATATAAAAAAGTACATACATTATTTATGATATTTTATAACTCCTTATAAATAACAAAAATTTCATATTTCATAATAGTGATTTATTCTTTCTTTATTTTCCTTCATTTGTCGAAATCAACATTTCTTGACGCTTAACAATACTGAGTAAATACATAAACAAACAAAAACATAAACAAACAAATACAAACAAGACATATTAATATACGTACAAAACACTTAAATCAAAGAAAGATGAGTCAATATATAAAAAGACTTTTCTCAGCACAATCATATGGAATACCACTATCTTTTTCAAAAACTTTATCGTCAATCCCAGGTATCTGTTGGCATGGATCATTTTTCGTTCAATCTGTAAGAAATGCTCATCATCTGCAAAATAAAAAATCAAATTTATTTCCATTAAAGAAACCATTAATTAATGAGGAAAATGAAACTGAAAACACATCCTTTAATGGGTTAACTTTGAAGGTACTAAAAGAACAATGTCGTTCAAGGAATCTAAAAGTTTCTGGGAAAAAAGCTGAATTGATTAGCAGGTTAATTAATTTTGAAACAAATATCGTACGAAAACCAGTACTATCAGAAGTTCATATATCAAGAGAATCAATAATAATACCCAAGATCAAAATTCCAAAAGTTCAAATAAACTTACAGTCGGGAAATACATCAGGTATATTATCAAAAGTTCAAAAGATTAAATCCACACCAATTAGTCTACCTGGTAATAAGATACAACTAATCAAAACAATTAATGAACAAGATAATATTAAAAATTGTATGAAAACAAATGACATAAAGGAACACAATTCAAATTCAGATGAACATTTCAATGGCACACAAGATTTACAACGCAGAGATAAAGTCTTTTTTGGTGTTTCGTTGATTGCCACATTAATATGGTGGAATCTTGATTCTGTTAACAAATTTTTTTCCAAAAGAAAACCCACGATAAATTAACATATTCTCAACGAAGGTTATCAAAGAAATTCAAATAAATTTATATATATTCTTGTATAAATATAAACTTAAATATAATGAAAGTTTTTTTTTCATGAAATATAATCGAATTGTTTCGTTTATAATGATTTGACGTTTTTGGCGTCCTGAAAAATCCCAAATATGAAAGCAAAAAAAATAATCATAATTGAGGAAGCATATTCAAATAAATAGAATTACTGAATTCTTAAAACAGTCTATAATACTAAGGATTGAACGCTGGCTCAAACTGATCGATTGGTTTGTTTTTCCATAAGGGGTATAGTATATAGACAATATAGACATGGCTGATATCCCGATAACGCAAAAACCAGATGTTAATAATAACTCTAGCAAAAGATCTAATGACGATATAAATCCTTCTTTAAAGAGCATAGATTCTATGGTGGGGAATAAAAAAGTTAAAATGGAATCAGTTACCAATTTTCAATTTTCTCAAAAGGATGAAATGACTATTCCTACTTCAGATGTTAAAAACAATAAGGATGTTACGAATGTAAAATTAGCTTTACCCAAACTAGATGAAAAGAAAAAGGCAAAAAAAAATATTGTAAATACATCTGGAAAGAAAAAAGTTGGCACTACAGATGGTGCATTCGTCAAAAATCAACAACAACAACATCAATCTGATCCTAATAAGATTCAAGATGTTTTATTTTCTGCTGGGGTTGACATTAGAGAAGAGGAAGCATTATTACATTCAACATCAAAGTCAACACAAGCTGCACAATTACAAAATCAAAATGGTTCTATGAAATTACCAAAACATCCACCTTTTTTACATCCTGACCAAGTAGCACTCTTCATGAAACGAGTTATTCGTGATCAAAACTTTAAAAATGTTAAAGGGATGTTGAATAATAATAATAGTAATAATAATGATATCGTTGGAATGATTTCAAGTGCTTGTGAATTATATATGAGAGATCTTATTACTAATGCATTAATTATATCAAGGCATAGAAGGAAGGGTGTTAAAATTAATTCAGGTAGACGTAGTGAACTTTCAGTCTCTTTAAGAAGTATAGCGTTACAACAAAAGAAAGAAGAAGAAAGAAGAGTGAAAAAGAGAATTGCATTAGGGTTAGAAAAAGAGGATTATGAAAACAAAATTGATTCTGAAGAGACATTACATAGAGCATCTAACGTTACAGCTGGATTAAGAGCTGGTAGTAAAAAACAATATGGTTGGTTAACTTCATCTGTTGGAAAACCTACAAACACTGGTGTTAAATCAACCGGTAGAGTAGCATCTGATATTGCCGCTAGAGGAGATAGTGGTTTAAAATTTAGGGAAGCCAGAGAAGAACCCGGTATTGTTATGAGAGATTTACTGAATTCATTAGAAAATAGAAGAATAGGTGTACATAATATTATATCGAAAGGTTATGCTAGAATAAGAGATTAATGATTTTAGCTAGTTTGTAAAATTATATAATTTTTTTTTATAAGAATATTGCAAATGGTTTTGTAATTTTTCAAAATTTGATATAAAATTTGTTTCGTATAGTGATTTAAATAAAAATATTGAACTCAATTACAATATAAACATATATAAATATATATAACGTACTTAATACAGGTGTTCAAAAAAATAATTGTGTCACGAACGTTATGTTAATTAAAATATTCATTAAAAGGTACTTACTTAAATAAAAGCAGAAATGACACCAATGAAAGTTAATAAGAAGCCATTGACTGATAAAGAATCACCATTATTTTTTTTCTTATCACTAGAATTAGAAGTTGAAGATCCTTGAGCTGAACCACTTGCAGAATTAGAAGTAGCAGTATTTTCAGAGGTATTATAAGAAGCAATAGCAGAAGATGCAGCAGAAGGTGAATAATCATCATTTCCGATACCTCTATTAACTGTAGTGTTCAAAGAACCATCCCAACAGTAATCACTGAAACACTGTTCACATTCAGAAGGTAAAGTTTCGTTTAAACTTTCTTGTTTACGTCTTAATATAGCACAACCTACACAGGTTAAGAAATCGTCATCTTGAGTAAAATTACCTCTCGTTGCAGATTCAAATCCATTTTGAACAACACCAATACGTTCCCTTGTTGTATAAGATAATTTAAAAGTACTTTGATTACCATTATAAGAATGTCTTGTATTTGGGATATAGACGACTAAAGGTGGAATATATTCTAAATCAGTTAAATTTTTAGAATCACAACCGAAAAACGTTGGTCTTTTGTTTAAACCTAAATTGATAAAAGTATTTACATCTGGAACGTATGGGAAAGCCATACCTTCACCTTGTCTAACAAATTGACGTTCATAGGTATTAACTAAAGAAGCACCATCTGGCCATGATTGATTTGTATCGGCAGAATTATCTAATGCAAAGATAACATCTACATCTCTTTCTTTTTGAACTAATGGAACTAATGGAATATTTTCATTATCTTCACCACCATCAACTAAAAATAAATATTCAGATTCAGAGATTCCTGTAGTATAACTTTTATTAACATATTCAGAATCTTTAAATGGATTTGGTGCATAAATTGCAATATCATTATAATCATCGGATAAATCTTGTAAGAAATGAGTTGCTAAATCTTCAATAAAATCTGGTAAACCGGTACTATTAATTTGTAATAAAAATTGATTAAATAAAGTTGATGAAGTACCCATAATAAAACCAACATTATCAAAACCTGCAATACATTGACCTTGATTATTTGGTTTACCATTGGTAACGTTAGTACCTAAATATTTAACATCAGTAAAAGTACTTAAAGAAGGATCCCAAGAACCCATTTCAAAAGGATTAAATTCAAAAACTGTTGCATTTAAATTAATAACAGTGGTACCAGGATATCTACCATCAGCAACAGTAATTGGAAATGGCATTTCACCATCTTTAAAGACATCAGAATCTCTTAAAGTTGACCAAGTGTAACCTACACCACCACGATATAAACTTGGGAAAAAATTATAAGATAAAGCTCTTCCCCAGACATCGGTTAAAGATACGTTAAAACCTGCATCTTGTTTATCTTCAACTGCATCAGAAATATGATTCCATCTTGAACCTGTCTTAAAGATATTAATACCACCTGGATTAATAATTGAATGATCAATATCCCAAATTGCATCATCTGTATCATTATACCAAGAATTTAAAATATCTTGAACAGAAGTCCAGTTATTCCATGCTAAAGTACCTGTTAACCAATTACCACCTGATAAACCAGCTAAATAAGTTGAACTTTGTAAAAGACCACCCAGACCATGATCATTTGCACCATTAGTTCTATTATCCATTGCAGCTACCATACCCGCACCACTTAGCATAGCACGATAACCACCACCAGATGCAGCTATACCAATTTTTGGTATAGAAGTTGAAGAATTAGTTGAATTTGATGAAAAGATTGCTTTATATAAATTTGAATCAGTTAAATTTGTACGTGATAAAAATTTTTCTAAAGCTTCTCGTGTATGTGGATCTCTTTTCTCTAGCCAATTTTTTTCATCATCAGATATCGAAGAAGCATTTCTAATTAAATTGATATTGTCATCACAAGTAACGTTACCTGGGACGTAACTATTAGTTGGTGACCATGCGTTGACGTTAGCGCAAGCAAGGGATACAAGTAACACCAATTCATGAGTCTTTAGAATCATGGTTTTTGAAATTTTTGATTGTGTATTCTTTAGCTAATAAATAGTAGCTACGTAAAACTATCAGTAATTAGTCAAATGTTTTCAAAAATTGTATATGTCTTATATAATCCTTTAAAATTTAACGTTGTAATTATGGATATCTCAGTTTAATTGCAGTGAAAATTTCCCTCAGCGAAGCCCCGATGAAAACCCTAAACTCACCTTCCGTGGCTTCGCAAGAGCCGGCCGCACAGAAACGCCAGCAGAAAAGACTCCGTCATTTTTCCAGGTACAGAAGATTTAGACATCGGAAAAAAAAACAAACCACCACGGCGGGTTTTTTTTTTTTTTTTTGAAAGTCTTTGCCAAAATTTTTGTGTTTTTCCCCAAGTTTTTAGTGTGGTGTGCGGTAAAAACTTACGAAAAATCAAAAAAAATCAAAAAAGTTTTGGCAAAGACTTTCAAAAAAACAACCCCCGCCGTGGTGTTTTTTTTTTGATGTCTAAGAAGATTCGATCGAAACATTTCGTTCTGCTTGATTTTAGTGGATTCTTTCTTCATACTGTCTCAATTGTCTGTTAATTAAAGATTCCGGATATTCAAACAATCCGTTACTTTTTTCTTTACAAATGGAAAGATATTTCTTGACGTACGTAATTTCTTTAGCTATTTCGCTGCTCTTGATATCTCTGACAGATTCGTTCACGTTTCCATTTTCTTCATTAAATCTCATGGAGTAATAGTCGGCTTTTATCATATGACATATTGCAAATATAAACCAAACTTCGGAATCTTCCATATAAGGTGGTATTAATACCATTTCAGAAATTTTTTCAATTAATTGTTCAAATTTTTCATTATAATTATCATTACTATTATCTTTATCATATTTACTCATAAACATTTTTTCACTAATCATAATGATTGATTTCCATAATAATGTTATTGTATACTTCGGTGAATGATCTTTTGATCCGTTTCTTAATATTGGATCTAATTTATAATTGATTCCTTGAATAAAATTAATTCTACTTGTATAAACTTTACTCATCCATTCTAAGAATTCAATTATTTTAAAATTATTTATTTTATTTGATGACGATAAAATTTCAATACCAATATTCCAAATTGATCTAATATCAACATTAGGTAATCTAATTAAAATTGAAAATATTTTATATGCAAAATTCCATTTTTGTTTATTAATATTTGAATATAATAAATTTATTAATAATTTAATATATTTATTATTGAAAGTTTCTTGTAAATTATTATCATTATCATTAATTACTACTATTTCCATTCCATTTATTATTTTATTAAATTTTTCGATTTGATTCTTCGTCGATTGCAGTAATAAATAATTTGTATTCTTTTGTGAATTTTTTTCAATTTTTTTAATTTCGTTATAAGTGAATACTTTTTTTTGTAAATTAGTTCTTTTCCTTTGTTTACCAATTTTCCAAATTTCATAACTTTCTTGTGGTTTTTCATATCTTTTGAAAAATTTTTTCTCTTCATTACTTATATCATCATGTGTTAGATCATCTTCATTATTATTACTATTATTATTATTATTTTTGTCATTTTCACCTAAAATGTTTTCCCATTTAATTTTCATTTTATTTTTATCATCGTTATTGGTTTTTTTATTATATAATTCATTATATTTTTCATAATTTTGATTAATATATCTATATCTTAATTTTTTCTCTTGCAATAGATTTTTAAAATTACCTTCATTATCAACTATAGGTATTTCAAACATGACTAAAATATAGTATAGTATTTTATATTATATTATTAAGTAATATTTACAATGCAAGTTTATAGATTAGATATTTGTTTTGTTTTGAACTCATCATATTTTTTTTTTTTTTCAAATTTTCTTTTTTTGCGATGAGCTTCTAAATAAATTACAGCCGAAAAGATATACAATGAAAATACAAGGCCACAAAAGGAATAAGTAATACCAAGACTCTATAAGAGAAACACCAACAAAAAAAAAAAAAAAATTCAACATTAAAAGATTCACACTATAATATCTGCAAAAATAAACAGTCGTAAAAACTAAAAAGATTCTCCGCGACGGGGAATTGAACCCCGATCTAGCACGCGACAAGCGCCAATTCTAACCATTAAACTAT
>JAMSGN010000274.1:0-18375 GCA_030462905.1 Jamesozyma gamospora
CTTTAACAACTTTCCAACAAATGTGGATTTCAAAACAAGAATATGATGAATCTGGTCCATCTATTGTCCACCATAAATGTTTTTAAGTTAATTGTTGTTTTATATATATATTTATCTCTAAAATTTTTTTTTTTGCCTTTATAAATTGACTGAAAAATAACAAACAAACAAACGTACGTAATATTAATAATAAAAATAAAATAAAATTCTTTTATTTTGAATCTTTTAGTTTTTGATTGTTTTTTTTTTTATATACACGATATATATGACAAAATTTTTTATTTATTAAAACTCTTCAATTGGAATAATACGTTTTGTCTTTCTTAATTTATTAAAACTCTTCAATTGGAATAATACGTTTTGTCTTTCTTAATTTATTAAAAAATTCTAAATGATTCTTTTCAATTAAATTCCAATTTGTAACATTATTACGCGGTTTTAAAAGATAATTTTTCATAAAATAACTATAATTTTTAATTAATTTTGGTAAAATTTCATCAAGTTTTTCATAATTATAATTTAAATAATCATCTAATAATGAACAAATTATTGTAAATGTTTCACTCTTTAAATATAATGTTGGTGTAAAAAATTTTCCATCTTTTAATTTTAATTTTAAAAAATTTGATTCTTTATTTTGATTTAATGATTCAAAATTATTTTTTTTCAATAATCTATATTTATGAATTAAATTAAAACCAAAGATTAATTTTAAATTACAAATTTTTAAACCATATTCAATTGTATTAAAATTTTCAAATAAAATTTTAACAATTTCATTCCAACATTTATTATCTAAAATTAAATTTTTAACATTTAATTTTTCAATTAATTCAGGTAATTTTTCAACTTGTTGTGTCTTAACTAAATATTTAATTTTATATGGCATAATACCAACAAATAATGCTTTTAATTTTTGATTCTTAACAGTTGTCGATGGTAAATTTTCATAATTTTCTAATTGTTTAAATAAATTATTGAAAATAAGATTAAAATCATTCCATTGTTCTAATTCACCAAATAATACAATTAATGATCTCATCATAACAAATTTATTATTTGCTGATAAGATATCTCTATCATAAAATAATTTATTATAACGATTTAACATTTCTAATGCTTTCTTTGGATTATAAAATTTGGCTACAGTTCTCATTGCCCATGCCATAATTGATGGATGAAAATTTTTACTTGTCTTTAATAATTTATCATTTGCTACATTTTCCATTATTTTATCAACTAATTCAATTGATTTAGTTAAATCAGATTTTTGAATCATTTCTAATTTAAATGTAGCTTTAACAATATAATATAATATCTTTGAATTTAATGAAATTTTAAAATCATTCATCATTTGATAAAGTTTAAAGATACCATCATAATATGATATCTTATCATATTGATTCATTATTATTTCAAAATGTCTTGCATTTATTTTAATCTTTGAATCATTTAATAAATTTTTCAAAATTTTTTCTGCATTTTTATAATCCTTAAGGTATGAAACAATATATTTAATTAAAATTTCATAAAAATTTGAATCTGTCCTTAAATTTAATTTAATTATTTCATTAAATAATTTATCACATTCTTTTAATTTACCCATTTTCATATTTGCTTCAATTAATCTTGTGAAAAGTTTAATTATTTGAGGATCATCTTTAATATAATTTAATTGATAATATTTTTTGAAAATTTTTGTTGCTTGATAATTTAAACCACTTTCAATATAAACTTGCATTAATGATGATATTGATAAAATTGTTGGTTTAATATTATAATGATCAATCATAATATTAAATATTTCTTTTGCAATTAAATAATTTGTAAATCTTGAACACATTTCAATTATAATTGTAAAATGTTGTTCCATAATTTGAATTTTCTTTTCTTGAGTTAATTTTTTCAATAATCTTAATGCTCCATCCATATTATTCATATTTCTATAAACTTTAAACATAATTGTATAAGTATCCTTTGATGGTTCAATATTAAATTTTTCAAATAATTGAAATTGTTTAAAACATGATAAAAGATCATTTGCTTGATAATGAACGTATAATAAAGATTGTAAAATTGAATAAGTTGGTATCATACCTCTTCTTAAAAATTGTGAATATAATAAATCAACATTTTCAATATCACCTAATGATGCCATTGAATACATAACAATTTCATAATGTCTTATATTTGGTAATTTACCTATACCAAATAATGAATCAAATTGTTCTTTTAATGATTTCCAACTTTGTGTCTTTGAATGTGCTAATAATAAATAATCAAATTGATTTTGATTATCATGAGCTTTAGGAAATTTATTATAAACAAATGATATTTCATTAAATTTACCATTATAATTATATGATCTCATTATTTCAGTTAAATCTGATATCATTATTGGTAAATTTTTTTCAATCTTATAATTCCAAATTTTTTCAATTAAATTAAATTCTAATGAATATGATAAGAGATAAATTAAAGTTGTTGAAAATTGTGAACATGCAGTTATACCTAATTTAATTTTAATTTCATTTAAACAATTAATTAAATGAAGATCTGGATTCTTATGAGAATTTGATAATTCTTGTAAATATCTTAAAATTGGTTCTAAGATTCTTTTATGTTTCATATAATTTGTAAAATCACAAGAACCATTAATTAAAATCATCCAATTAGTCCATTTTAATAATGGATCAAATTTATTAATAAAAGAATTTTCTTGTCTTGATAAGACACATAATTTAATGAAAATTGATGTTACTAGTTTAATAACTTTTGATTTATTTAATAATGAATATTGTGATATGATTAATTTCATAACAATATCTAAAGTATCTAATTGTTTTGTATTTAATAAAGAATGTAAAAAAAGAGTTAATTCTTTTGTAGATACATCATTTTTTAACAAATTATTATTATTAGACGGTATTAATGAAGTATCACTTTGTTTAAACATGAATTTTTTACTAAATTCAACTATACTAGGATATTCATTATAATCATTTAAAAAATCTAAAAGAAATTTTCTTTCAATACTTGTTGGTTGAGGACATCGTAGATCTAAAAAATAATTTGATAACGATCGTATCTCTGTAGAATTCAATTTATTTTGTGGAGTTCGATCTTTTCTACTTAATAATGATTGTAATTCTTGAGATAAAGGTATAAATGAATTAGGTTTGATATTAGTATATCTTTTAATTAATGGCGCTGCATATCTTTGCATGGCCTATGATGCATGAATGGAATGGAATATAAAATGAAGGAAAAGCAAATAAAATATAAATATGAATATGAACAGGATTTTATTTAGCAAAAAAAAAAATTTGTTAAAAATTGAGGTTTTCTTTGCAAAATTTAAATATGTCAAATTTGTTATATAATAAAATTGCACTTTTTTTTTTTATTTATTTTGAGTCAAAATTGTTTTTTTTTTTTTCATAAATATTGAAAAATAAATTTACCCGAAACTTTGAAAAAGTGAAAAATTTTAAAGCTCATCGCAAAAGATAAAAACAACGAATAAAATTGTAGTGTTTTGGTAGTGTAAATTGTCGAGAAAACAAGAGTATTTTACCTGTATTGTATTTTGATAAGAACCACCTGTACGTGTATTATAACTGTGAAAAAAGAACGAGACAAAATGGCTACCGGTAAGCAACAACATAACAGAAAGAAATTCACCAAAGAGTATAAAGTAAAAGAGATTCAAAGAAGTATCACAAAGAAGACTAGACTTAGGAAAGGGTATTTGAAAGCTTTAAAAGAAGAAGGGTATACGGTACCAGAAAAGAAACAAGAATCACAAGCTAAAATATCAGTTAGACAAATTAAAGAACAACGTTTACAAGAAGGTAAGAAGAAAATAGATGAAAAGAAAGAAATTAAAAGACAAAGAAAAAAATCACAAAGAGAAGCCATCGAGGAGAAAAGAAGAAATCAAATAGAAAGAATTAAATTGTCAAAGGAAAAATTTCAACAACGTGAAGATAGATCTAAGAAATTGACTCAAAAGACAAGATCTGGTCAACCTTTAATGGGTCCAAAGATTGAAGATTTATTAGATAAGATAAAGAATGATGAAACTTATACAAGATAGTTAAAATAAGATAAAGAATGATGGAACTTATAAAAGATAGTTAAAATAAACATTACTGTACATTACAAATAACAACTTTTTTTAATTCATTTTATTACATATTTACAAGAATTTTTTTTTTTTTTTAAATATATCTATATACAAATTTATCTTAATTATTTCTTTTCATTTTTTTTGGCAAATTTTTGAATTAATTCTTTTTGAACATTTGGTAAAGTTGGTGCATAATGACTAAATTCTAAACTAAATTCACCTTTACCTTGAGTTGATGCTCTTAAGGATGTAACAAATCCAAACATTGAACTTAATGGACATTCAGCTTTTAATGTAAATTCATCATGATTATTTTCAGTATCTTGAATAACAGCTTGTAATTTATTTAATAAACTGATTACATTACCTTGAAATTCATTTGGTGATGTTACAGAAACATTCATTATTGGTTCTAATATAACAGGTTGAGATTTCATAAAAGCTTGACGAAATGCTGCAATTGTTGCTGTCTTAAAAGCTAATTCATTCGAATCAACCGCATGAATAGCACCATCGTTAATTAACATCTTAACGTTTAAAACTTTATGACCAATTAATGGACCCTTTTCACATGCTTCGTCAAAACCTTTATTACATGCAGCTAAAAATTTTTCTGGGATAGCACCACCAACAATAGCAGTTTCAAATGTATTTTCTTTATTTTCACCTTCAATTGGTGATAAAGTTCCCATAACTCTACCAAATTGACCTGCACCACCAGATTGTTTCTTATGAGTATAATCGAATTCAGATGGTAAGATAATTGATTCTCTATAGGCAACTTGTGGTTTACCTGTAATACAATCAACATTATATTCACGTTTCATTCTTTCTACATAAATTTCTAAATGTAATTCACCCATACCTGAAATAATTGTTTCTTTAGATTCTGAATCAAATTTAACTTTAAAAGTTGGATCTTCTTTTTGAAAACGATTTAATGCTTTTGAAAAATTTGATGAATCTTTACTTTTTGGATGAATTGATAATGAAACTACTGCATCAGGAACAAACATCGATGACATTGAATAATTAACTGTACCATCTGTAAAAGTATTACCAGATGCACAATCAATACCAAAAGTAGCACAAATTTCACCTGAACCAACTTCATTAACATCTTCCATATCATTTGAATGCATTCTAACTAATCTTGAGACTTTAACTTTTTTACCTGTTTGAGCATTTGTTATAAAAGATCCTTTTCTTAAACGACCTTGATAAACACGAATATAAGTTAATTGACCGTATTGACCTTCTTCTAATTTAAAAGCTAATCCAACAAATGGTTGATTAATTGATGGAATTAAATTAATTGGTTTTTCATTATTTGAAATATCTAATGCTGTATTTAATACTTCAGATGGATTTGGTAAATAATCAACGATAGCATCTAATACAGGTTGAATACCTGTATTAGCTAATGCAGAACCCATTAATACAGGTGAAAATTTTCTTGCAATTGTTGATCTACGAATTGCATCTTTAATTTGTTGTTTAGTTGGTTCTCTTTCATCTAAAAAAATTTCTGCCATTTCATCATCAACATCAGCAAGTGTTTCAATTAAAATTTTTCTTCTTTCATTAACTAAATCAATTAAATCATTTGGTATTGAAGTCTTTTCCAAGATTTCACCATTATCACCTTTATTATAAATTGCAACATTTTCAATTAAATCAACAATACCTTTTAAATTATTTTCAATACCAATTGGAATTTGTAAAGCAGCAGCAGGAATCTTTAATTTTTCATTTAATTGTTTTATAGCACGAAATGGATCAGAACCCATACGATCCATCTTATTAATAAAAGTTATTCTTGGAACATTATATCTACGCATTTGATTATCAACGGTAACAGTTTGAGATTGAACACCTGAAACAGCACAAACAACAAGAACAGCACCATCTAAAACTCTTAAAGCACGTTCAACTTCAATGGTAAAATCAATATGACCTGGAGTATCAATAAGATTAAATTGATAATTTTTATTATCTTTATCCCAAGAACAATAAGTAGCAGCAGATTGAATTGTAATACCTTTTTCTCTTTCAAGATCCATTGAATCCATCTTTGCACCAACATTATCACGACCTCTAACTTCATGAATTGATTTAATTCTACCTGTATAATAAAGAACACGTTCTGTAAATGTTGTCTTACCCGAATCAATATGAGCAGAAATACCAATATTTCTTAATTTTTCAATTGATTTAAAATCTTGTGGTGTTAAATTTTGATTTATCTTATTGATTAAAATTTTTTCCTTTTCATATTCCATTTTCAAATGATTTAATTTATGAAATGATCTCTTTGGTAAAAAATTCCATAATGAATTTTTACTAATACGTAAAACGTTGACATTTAATGACAACATAGTTATGAATATATAATATTTTATATATATATATTTATGTATATTTGTATTTATATTTGTATTTAAATTCCTTGTATTTTGATATCTTGAAAAAAAAATAGAAAAAAATAATTCGAATGCGAAAAAATTAATTATATAAAATTTTTATTTACTTTCATTAATTATAATTTTATTAATTTCTAAAATGATTAATTCAATATCTCTTGAATCACATGAAATACCATTAATTAATTTAATTGAATTTGGGAAATTTTTATTTTCAATTTCATTAAATTTAATTAATTTAATTGAAAAAATTTCATCTTTAATCTTTTCAATGATTAAATTTTCAATTGAATTAATTTCATCATTTTTATTTAAATGAATATAAAATTGAATATTATTATTATTTGAAATTTTTTTAATTTCAATAATTAAATTAATCTTTATATTTTTATTAAAATTATAATAAATTAATTGAAATTCATTTAAATTATGTATAATTAAATTAATCTTTGTTAAATTTTTAATATTATTATCTTTAATTAATAAAGTTAATGTTGAAAATAATGATGATGTAAATTGTAAATAATTGAAAATGAAATGATAATCAAAATTATTATTATTAATAAATGGTTGAATAATAAATTGTGGATTTTTAGAAGAAAGATTAACATTTAAATTTTTAATTATTTGATCCTTTGTTATAATATCAATGGTACAATCTATATCATTATCATTATCATTATTTTTATTTAAATAATTAAATGAAATATTATTTGAACTTAATGAAATTATTTTGAAAAAATTTGAATTAAAATTTGAATGTAATTTTTCTAATACATCAGTTAATATGACTAAATTTAATAATTTTTTCTTAAAATTATTTAAATAATTAATTATTTGTGATAAATTATTGAAAAATTCTGAAATGAAAAATACTAAAGAATCTTTATCAATAAAATTAATTAATAATTTATTACAATTAACTTTTTTAATCATTGTATCATTTTTAAATTTTGCAAATAATTTAATTTCTGAATTATTATAATTAATCTTTAAAAATAATAAATTATCAAGAATCTTATTTAAAGATTTTGAACCTTCAAGAAATGATTCTAATTCTAAAATAATTATTGAAGTATTATTATTTGTATTAATTTCATCATTTTTTGTTTCATTTATAATAAATTTTGGTAAATAAAAATTTTTTTCAATTAAATTATTTGTTGATAAAATTTTATTTTTAATCTTTAATTGATTTAATGAATCAATTAACATATGATTAATTATTTTGTTTAATATAATTTTTTTAAATGATAAAATTTTTTGATATGTTATTGATTCTAATTTTAATCTTGTAAAATTCATATAATTAAAATATTTTAATTTCCAATTACTATTAATTGAAATAATTTTACCAATTCTTTTTTCAATAAAACATGATGAATTTGATGAAATTATTGTTAATATTAAATACCAATTAGTTGGCCAATTTGGTAAATAAATGAATAAATTTTTTTTCAAAATTTTTTTTTCATCATTATTATTATTAAAAAATTTTTCATTAATTGAAATTAAATTATTAAAAATCCAACCTGTCTTTTCAAACATATTCTTTAAAATTTCAATAATTTTATCTAATTTTAAATTTTGTAAAATTTTAATTAAATCATTTAAATTATTAATTTTATTAATCTTATTTGAATAATTTAATAAAAGATTATTTGGATTCTTGAAAAAAAATAAACCAGAAATTAAATCAATTTTTAATTTAATTGAAATAATTGAAATACAAGTTATTGGTAAATTAAATAATAAATCATTTGAATTTTCATTATTATCTTGTTGAAAAAACCCTGTATTTAAAAGATTAATTTTAATTAAATTTGAATGATTAAACATAATTTCATCAAGTATATTTTCAATATTACCTAAGATATTATTATAAATTAATGGAATATTATTATTTTTATTTAAATTTTTAATTTCATCATGATTAATATCCCATCTTAATATTAAATTATTTGAATTTTTTTCAATACCAATAATAATTTTACAATTTTTAATTATTTTACAACCATTAATCCAATAATTACCAATGATTAAATTTTTCTTTGAATCATAAAGATGAATTAAATTATTTTTAGAAAATTTACCATTTTTTTTCTCTAAATTAATTAATTCAATATTAATTAAATATAATTTAATTGTTATAATATAATTATGTAAAAAATGATATAAATTTAAAAGTGAATTCTTGGAATTAAAATTATTATTTTCAATTAAAATTTCATTAATTTTTTTCTCTAAATTAATCTTATTAATTGTAAAATTTAAATTATTATTAAATAAAAGATTAAAATTAACATAAAAAAATGAAGATTTTGAATTAATTGTTGATAATTGAATTTCAAATTCATTTGGTATAATAAAATAAATTCTACCATCTTTAATCTTATAATTATTAAATTGTATTGGTAAATTAATTAAAGAAATTTTAATTGAAATTATTAAATTTAAATTTTTTAAATTTTTTAAGATTAAATTATTTGGTATCTTAATTAAATCTTTATCATTTAAAAAATTAATTTTATTATTATTTAAATTTGAATAACCTAATGTTAAAACTTCTAATGAAGTTATTAAATCAGTATTTGGTAATTTTGCATTTGTCATTGAATTTAAACAATTTTTTAATGACCATATAGAATTATTAATCTTTAAATTTGTTATTCTAAACCAATTTAATAAATTAATTAAGATATTAAAATTATTTTTTTCAATTGTTTTAGACCATTTAATTAAGATAAAAAGTTTTAAAAATTGATTCCTTAAGAAAATAATTAATTTTAAAAAATTAAATTTTTTTTCAAATGATAAATTTTTATTATTATTTAAATTTATCTTAAAAAATTGTGATAATTCTTTTATAGTGAAAATTGTTAAATTTTTAATAATTAAAGATAATGAATTTTGATTAATTTCAACATTTGGTAAAAGTGGTGGAATTGTATTATCACTTATTGTATTATTATTTTTTGAAATATCAAATTTTGTAGTCATATTAATAAATGAATAATAAACATTTATATGATTATGTTTTTTAATTAATTTAATTGTATTTGTAAATTGTTTGTTATAGTTAAATAGAAAGAAAGAAAAAACACCCGCCGATGAAATTATAAATTTGGTAAAACAGAAAAAATCAGAAAAAAAAAAAACAAAACGAAAGTGCGGGTAAACATGTTTGCGGGTGCTACCCACATGGTTTTGTGGGTAGCACCTTTCCTCATTGGGAAAAAGTGACAGAATATCAAGAAGTAAACGATGTGAATGGTGTTCATTAGTTATAAGTTAAGTAGTATACCGTTACACGAACTTAGACTCTCTGTATGAAATATTGAGACTTATATAATGGTGTAGTAATATAATAGGAATAGGCCCTTACTACACAGGAGAGTGATAATTTGAAGAAAGTTAAAAATTCACAGTTTATAAAATATTTATTTTAATTGAGTTTTTGAAGTAAGAATGAGAATTTTAACTTCCTGGAAAATCAGAACATACACATAAATTTATAACTTTTAAAATATAAGATTGTTAAGATTAAATATTGAAAGAAATTTTTTAATTTTTAAAAAAAATTGTTAAATGTTGGTGTGTTATTAGTATTATTTGATATTGAATTTTAATAAATAATTTATTTAAATTTTCTTTTCAATCTTTGAAAATAATTATCATTTAACAAAAAGATTGTATAAATTTTTTTTGTTAAATATAATTCTGGTAAGAATTAAATTCTGTGTAGTGAAAGTATGGAGTTAATATCAAATAGAAGTTTATGTATAAGAGATTAAGGATCATTTGCTATTAAGAAAACTCCATTTATTCTTAAAAGAAGTATGGATGAGTTTATTAATTATTTTCTCCCTGTGATGGTATATACTTATAATAATTCTTGATTATTTTCAATATAAAATTATCTAGTTTTATTATTATATGTTAGGAAACTTATGAAATAAATGATTTGGAGTATCTAATGAAATAATTTTATTAATACAAGTATAATTAAATCATTTACTTTATTGAAAATTTGAAATAAATGAATCAAGAATGATAATTATAAAATATGATATTATTAGTGATTATGTATATATTTTTAAAAATGTTGCATGTTTTATTCGTTTAATCGTTTAAAAATAGATCGTTTAAGATATAATATATAAATAACTTCAAAAAAAAAAAAAAAAAAACATTCAAAAGATGATGTTTATAATTGAAAAAATTCCGTATGAATGAATTAAATTATAAAATAAATTTTCAAAAACCAAATATTAAAATTAATAAAATAACAATATATAATGATGAAAATTTTAAATTAATAAGCGAATTTAATGAAAAACAAGGACAACAATTAATTAAGATGTTAAAAACAATTTTAAAGATTGATAATGATAATAAATTTAAAATTTATGATAAACCTATATTATCAATATTACCATCATTTGATAAAAATGATGGTAATAATTTTTCAATTTGTGATTGTATTAATGATGGTAAGATTTGTCATTGTTTAAATGATGATGATGATATTAGTTCTGAAGAGACTGTTAGTGATATGAAGAGTAAGATTTTTAAATTGAATAAAGATTCAAGGTATGAATATGATGGATTGTATGAGAATCCAAATGAAATTGAAGAATTTGATATTGATGATGATGATGATGTGATTTTCAAACAAGAATTTAATTGTTCACCGTTATTGTTGATGAGTATATTATTTGATTATAAATTTATTCAGTTATTTTTAGGGACACAAGGTTGTAATGAATTTAGTGAGAATGATACTAGTTTAATTAAGTGTAAGAAACGTGAATATGAATATGATAAATCGTTGAATTATAAGATTGGCCCAAAGAAGACACGATGTTTTGTTGAAGAAACAATGATGGAAACAAATGACCGCAGAACGAGCGTTTGTGCGACGTGCCGGATTCGAACGCCTGCTGTGCCGAGCGGGTCCGCGTTTAGCGTTGTTACCCGGTACGTCGCGGCGTGGCAGCCGCACAGAAACAGCTGCACGCTGCAATTGCAATGCAAAGTCGAGTGGACTGCGAAATCGTGGATAAAGACACTCGTCAATAAGAGCGTCACTAATGGAATGAAAGAGTCCAGTAAAGAGTTACTCAAGTTATTGCAAAATGAGATCGATACAAACACACATGAAGAATGGGTGTTTGCTAAGGCAACAACACCACCACCACCACCACCACCAAACATTCAACCGCAAACAACAATAGTACACACACAATCACGTGCTGTGCTCCCGTTGCTCGTAACAAATATCCTATTACTACTAATACTAATATTTGTAACATTACCTTCCACATCAAGATCAAAGATTATATTAGATTGGTCGGTATTTAAATAATAATACTATTAAACGTCTTTATCTAAATAATAATAGTATTAAACATAATATACAATAAATTATCACACTTCTACATAAATGTCTTACCTTCTTGTTCAGTTAAATTATTTGGTAAAGTTGGTTCAGTATTTTCAATATTATTTAAATTCTCTTTTAAATGATCCTTTAATAAAATTTCATTATTTAATTTCTCAGGTTCAATCTCTTGTTTAATTTCATTAACTCTATTTAAAAATTTATTTAAATTATAACCAGCTGCTGCATCTGCAACTTCTTGTGTATATGGTACATTTTTCAATTCTTTAACTCTTCTCTTATGTATCTTTGTCTTTAAATGTGTCTTTAATGCAACTTTAGTCTCATAATATTTAGCACAATGAATACAATAATGTTGTCCCAAACCTGGTTTTGTTTCATCTAATGGTTGATTCATTAAATTTTGTATCGTTTCTTTACAACTTAATTCATTATAAATTAAATCTAAATCTTTAGTTCTTCTCTTAGTCTTATACCTTTTAACTGAATATCTACCCATCTTTATCGATATCTTTCTCTATAATAATAATAATAATAAGTTTCATCTCATCGCTATTTTAAAAATTTTATCTTTTTAATAGAAAAAAATTTTCGTTTCCGGGTAAACAAAAACCCACCATTTTTACAAACACGTTTTAAATAAATTGCACATATTAAAAATAATTATACAATAAATGTAAGAATAAATTTTATCATTTTGAGCGTATAATCATCAAGAGTTACTTATATTCATCATTTCAAATAATACTATTATTAATTACAAATTTTTAAAAAGAATCTTGATCTAAAATTCATTGTTTATAATAAATAATATGATCATATTTTTATCTTTAACAAAACTTTATTCTCTTTTAATTTTACAATATTAATTTTATCATTAAATATAATAAATATTTTCTTAAGAAATAAATAAATCATCAATTAAATCTTACTTACTTTAAGGAATATATTCATGAAAGACTCCCGTACAAACTACTGTGATTTATATAAATAATAATGCATGGTATAGTATTAGCTCCTAAACACAATAATAGTATCAGCTCCTACACAACGCAGTAATAGTTAACAATGGTAACTTTAACCATACTAAAGATACACATAAACATTGCCGATGATTTTAACCTGTTTATTAAAGAAAAGTACTTGCAACTAAATATACACATTATCTTTACAATGACAGGAAAAAACAATAATAATTAATATTTTTTTTATTCGTCATGTGCCGAGAAATTCACTTTCGGACTGGCAAAACACCCGTGCATTTCCACACCCACGCACCGTTTTTTCCTGTGCGGTTTTGTTTTTTTCTTCCCAACGCGGCATCGCGAGTTTCCTTTTCGGGAAATTTCTATTCTTACTAAGATTTTTTTTTTCATAAATTTTTTTCATTTCAAAATTTCTGTTTTATAAAGAAAAACATTTCCACACAAAATTAAAAAAAATAAGTTTACTCTATTTAATTTCTCTCTTCTCAAAAATAATCATCACTAATATCAATCTTTCAAAATGGCTAGAAGACCAGCTAGATGTTACAGATACCAAAAGAACAAACCTTATCCAAAGTCTAGATACAACAGAGCTGTTCCAGACTCCAAGATCAGAATTTACGATTTAGGTAAAAAGAAGGCTACCGTTGATGAATTTCCATTATGTGTTCATTTAGTCTCTAACGAATTAGAACAATTATCTTCTGAAGCTTTAGAAGCTGCTCGTATTTGTGCTAACAAATACGTTACCACCGTCTCCGGTAGAGAATCTTTCCACTTAAGAGTTAGAGTTCATCCTTTCCACGTCTTAAGAATTAACAAAATGTTATCATGTGCAGGTGCCGATAGATTACAACAAGGTATGAGAGGTGCTTGGGGTAAACCACACGGTTTAGCCGCAAGAGTTTCCATCGGTCAAATTATTTTCTCCGTTAGAACTAAAGATAACAACAAAGACGTTGTCATTGAAGGTTTAAGAAGAGCTAGATACAAGTTCCCAGGTCAACAAAAGATTATTATCTCAAAGAAATGGGGTTTCACCAATTTAGATAGAGCTGAATACGTTAAGAGAAGAGATGCTGGTGAAGTTAAAGATGATGGTGCTTTCGTTAAATTCTTATCAAAGAAAGGTCCATTAGAAGATAACATTAGAGCTTTCCCAGAATATTTCGCTAACCAAGCTTAAATAATTTAAATTTATAATTCGTTTATATATTTTATTCAGAAAAAAAAAAAAACCTTTTTTTATTTTTTTTTATAAAAATTTTGTTTTCTTTATATTAAAAAGACTCCTTTATAAAAATTAACAACAAATTTCACATATAACAATAAAAAAATTTTATAAAGATGAATGTTTATCGAAAATTTTTTATTAAAAATAATAATAATATTATTATTAAAAATATTAATCTTAAAAGATTAAATTATAGATCTTTATACAATAAACCAAAATTTGATGATGCTGAAATAATTGCAAAAGATTTAAATTTTAAAGATTATAAAACTAAGAAAAAAATTTTTAATAATAAAAACAAAAATTTAAATGAAATTGATAGAAAAATAATCTTGAAAAAAATTAATTTCTTAAATTTTTCATGGTTAAGTTTAATTTCAATAATAACAATTTTTTCAAGTTATTATATTTTCATTAAAAGAGATAAAATATTAAAAAAGATTAAAATTAAAGATAATTTAAATTTAAATAATTTAATTAATTCAATTGATATTCAAAAGAAAAAATTTTCAAATGATTTACCATTCATACCAATTAATAAATCAAATAATGATTCAAATATACCAGGTTTATATATTTGGGGTAATGAAGATGAAAATTTTAAAACAAATAATAAATGGTTTGGTATACCAAAAAGAATTAAACAATTTGATAATAAAATTTTAAATGATATTTGTTTAATTAATAAAAATTTTAATCTTATCATTGATGAAAATGGTAATTTATTTAATTGGGATAATAAGACAATTAAATTAATCTTAAAGGATGAAAATTTAATTAATATTAAAGAATCAAATAATGTAGCTTATGCATTAAATGATAAAGGTGAAATTTTAATCATACCATTAAATCAATTACAAAATTTAAATAAATTTAAATCTTATGAGAAAAGAATTAATTTTTTACCTAAGATTAATTGGTTAAATGGTAAGACAATTTATAAATTTAAAATTAATACAAATAATCTTTTTAATAAAAATTTAAATGAAAAAAATATAATTAAATTTGATGTTGGTAATAATCATTTAGTATTAATTTCAAATATTGGTAAAGTTTATTCATGTTTAACTGGTTTAAATAAAATTAATAAAGATGATTTTAAAGGTCAATTTGGTTTACCATTTTTTAATACTTCAATAATACCAAATAAATTATTTGAAATTGAATTATTAAATAAATCATTCGATAAAGATGAAAAAATTTTTTTCAGAAATTTTAAAAATGTTTCATGTGGTAATTATCATACAATTACTCAAGATTCTAATGGTAAAATTTTTGTATTTGGTTGGAATAGATTTGGTCAATTAGGTTTACCAATTAATTATGAAAATGAAATTTTACCATATCCAAAAGAATTATCATTAAATTCATTTAAATCATTTTTCAATAATAATGATGATTATAATAATCAACCTTCTATTGAATCAAAATTAAATTTAAATTGTATTGATATTCATTGTTGTAAAGAAACTTCATTTATAACAATTAAAAATGATCTTGGTATTATTAAATATTTTGCCATTGGTAATGGTTATTTTGGTGAATTAGGTAATGGTATTTATAAAAATTCAACTTTTAAACCAACAAGAATTAAAATTAATAATAATGAAATTAAAGATTGGTATTGTAATAAAGATTCAAATCATATTATTTGTAAATTAAATGATAATACTGTTAAATCTTGGGGTTTAAATAATAAAGGTCAATTAGGTAATTGGCAAAAGAAAAAATTTAAAATTAATAAACCAATGAATTTACCATCATTAATTGAACCTGGTATTAAGATTAATAGTATTGATGAAATTAATAATTTAAAATTAATTAATAATAAAAATTTTAAACAAATGATTAGTATTGGTAAAGAAACAAGTTGTTTATATTATACAAAATAAAAAAAAAAAAAAAAAAAAAAAAAAAAAGTTCAAGGAAAAAAAAAATTTTTTTTTTTTTTAATATTTATCTAAACCATTTTAATATATAATACATGCTAATAAATAATAATGCTAAAGCTAACCAAAATATAAATTTATCCTTAAATAATCTTTTATTTATATTTTCAATAGTACGTTGTGAAACGTTTAACGTTGTTAAAGATTTCGTTAATTTATCTTCAATTTTATTTAAAAATTGATTTTGATCAATAATTTCATTTAATGAATTTGATCCCATCTCTAAAATATAATCTAATTGTGAATTACCCCTTTGAAAGATTGAATTTTCATTCTGTAAACCTTCATTTAATGGAATAGTATCTATTGTTTGATTAACTTTACGTTTATTAATAAACGAATCCTCATTAAAAGGATTTTCTGATGTTGTTGAACTGTTACTAAATAATTTATTACGTTTATTATCTTGATTATTTAATTCATTATAATTTTTCTTTAAAATTTTAAATTTATTTGAAAATTCATTTAAATCATGATTTAAATTACTCAATCTTGTTTCATTTTTCTTCTCAGTAATAAGATCTTGTTTATCATTATGAGTCAATTGATTTTCTAAGAAAATTTTATACTGGTTTATAGTCTTTTCAAAGGATACTAAAGTAGTTGAAATTGAACCTTGTAAAGAAATTGGAGCAGTCTCGGGATTCTGTTCAAACTTGTTAAGATCTTTTTGCAATTGAGTTTTCTGCTTTACAGCATGATTATAAAGAGCATTCATGACACCTATATATATTATTTGTTAGTTAGCCGCTGTTCTTTATATTATATAAAAATATCATCAAATTTTTATTTGTCAATTGAAATTCGTTTTTTTTTTTTTAAGATTACAAATATTTTTCTGTCCGGGCAACAAACGCGTCAAAAAATGGCTGCGTTTTATTTTTATTTCGTGTTTTGCTGGTTTCACTTAAAACATTTTAACTATAAAGAAATTTTATAAAGGATTACCAATATTTGCTGGCTGGTACTGAAACAATTAATTCTGCTGTGTTGCGTTTGTCTGACTATATATATACAAGTTTTGCTTTCATTTGATCGTCGCTTAAACAATTTCTCTAGCTAAATAACTTGGTCGACAATCATACGTCTCGTATACCATTTCACAATCGTCTTACTATCTTCTTCTTTTTATCATGAACCATTCAGATCCTGCTACACCTCCAAGATCAAGATCTTCTCAACAGGAAACAGATTTCGAAAAGATTAATAATTTTCAATTTGATTATAATGAACCAATCTTACCAAAGAAACATATCTTTGATCCAGAGACTCCCAAGAAAAATACTAATTTTAATGATCCAGTTACACCATCAACTGTTCAAAAAAATACCATTTCTTCACAAAGACAATCAAATAAGATTAAATCTTTTCCAAATAAACCTTTCTTAGCACCACCAAATTTTCAAAAGACACAAACAAATTCTCCCTTCAATGGTTTAAAATCACCTGAATTTACTCCATTAAGAAGACCTTCATTAACCAAAAAAAATAATCAAAAAATTTTGAAAAATGTTACTAGAATTCTTTTCCCACAGGATTCTGATTCTGATGAAGAAATTAATAATGAATCATTAAATTTATTACCACCAAGACAATCATTTTCAAATAAACATCAAAAGACACAACCTGGTACACCAAGTGATAAAATTATAACTTTCAAACAATCAAAAGATTGGAATAATATAGAATATAATGATACAAAATCTAATATTGATAATGATAATGATATAATAATTAAAAAAGAATCAATGGAAAATCCATTCTTATCAAATAAAGTACCATCAAAATCAACTAGACTCTTACGTAATGAAAAATTAATTAATGAAAATCCAAATATTGATAAGTGTATTACTTATATTAATAAAGATGGTAAGAAAACAATAACAAGACAAAGAAAAAATTTAAAACCAAAAATGTTATTCGAAGATGAAATTTATTCAAATGATAAGACTATAATATATAATGATTCTGATGACGATTAAAAAATTTTTTTTTCTATAAGCATAATATTTTTTTTTTTTTTAAAATAAAAAATTGGGGGGGTTTTACATACACATTTTTGGAAACATAACAAAAAAAATTTTTTTTTATACATATATATTTATTCATTAAACAGTTTTTTTTTTGCAAATATTATTTTTTTTTTTTTTTTATTTTTTATAATAGAATGTTTGTAAATTTTTTGAAAATTTTAAATTATTTATAAATATTTATTACTTAAAAAAAAATTGATTTTTAATAAATTTT